>JASDQU010373483.1:69592-81765 GCA_032191745.1 Picea mariana
CTGATGTTGAGAAAAGTTCTCTTAAAGCCAGAGGCAGAAATTGAAAATCCAGTGCAGAGAAACAGTCTCTTCAGGACAGCTTGCAAGACTAAGGATAAAGTATGCAAGGTAATCATTGATAGTGGGAGTACTGACAACCTAGTATCCACAGAGATGGTAGAGAAATTGGAGCTGAAGACAACTGCACATTCAAGACCATACAAAGTCTCATGGCTACAAAAAGGACACCAGGTAACGATCGCTAAACAATGCCTAGTTGAGATTAAAATAGGAGGATATAAAGATGAAATTCTATGTGATGTAATTCCCATGGACGTATGCCATATACTATTGGGAAGACCATGGCAGTTTAACAGAAATGTCATTCATGATGGAAGGAAGAATACATATACATTGGAGAAGAATGGTAGGACACATATGTTGCTGCCAATGGAGGAGAAGAGAGCGAAAGAGGAAGCCAACACAAACATACTTCTCATGAGTGGGAAGGAACTCTTGAAAGAAGTCAAGGAAGAACAGGAGATGCAATTCACTATGGTGAGAAAGCCCAGAGTCATCCTTACGATTACATCAGTGGATGATTTACCTGAAGAAGTTTAGGAGCTACTGATTAATTTTGTTGATATAGTGGTGGATGAGCTGCCAAACTCATTGCCACCCATCAGGAGTATCAGTCATCATATCGACTTGATACTAGGAGCAATCCTGCCAAACAAAGTAGTGTACATATTAACACCTCGAGAAAATGAGGAGGTGAGGAACCAAGTCCAAGAGTTGCTGGATAAGGGTTTAGTCAGAGAAAGTTTGAGCCCATGCGCAGTACCAACTATGTTAAGCCCAAAGAAAGATGGAGGATGGAGAATGTGCATAGACTCGAGAGCCATCAAAAAGATCACCATCAAGTACAAGTTTTCTTTACCGAGAATGGATGATTTAATGGATTGCTTAAGTGGAGCAAATTTCTTTTCTAAGATAGATCTGAAAAGTGGATATCACCAGATCAAGATGAGAGAAGGTGATGAATGGAAAACAATCTTTAAGATGAAAGAAGGCCTGTATGAGTGGCTAGTTATGCCATTTGGCTTAACAAATTCCCCGAGCACTTTTATGATGTTGATGAATGAAATTCTGAAAGATTTCATTGGCAAGTTCATGGTTGTGTATCTGGACGATATACTGATCTTTAGCAAGACTAAAGAGGACCATTTGAGACACCTAACACTAGTAATGAGGAGGCTACAGTGGGAGAAGTTGTTGACCAATTTGAAGAAATCCTCTTTTATGAAGACAGAACTCATTTATTTGGGTTTTGTGATCTCTTCTAATGAATTGAAGATGGAACCAGAGAAGGTGAAAGCGATTAGAGAATGGCCGTCACCAAGGAGCATGTTCGAGGTAAGGAGCTTTCATGGTTTAGAAAGTTTTTATAGAAAGTTCATTAGAGACTTCACTGGGATTTGTGCACCAATGATGGATACAATGAAGAATCGGCACAATTATTTTAAATGGAAAGAGGAGGCTAAAAAGAGCTTCAATATACTGAAGAAGAAGATAACAGAATGACCAATTCTAGTCTTGCCGAATTTCGAAAAGACATTTCAGGTAAGATGTGACACAAGTCAAGTTGCAATAGAAGCAGTTCTGAGTCAGGACAATCAACCTGTTGCCTATTTCAGTGAGAAGTTGAATGAGACTAAGAGGAAATACTCCACATATGACAAGGAGTTCTATGCCATAATTCAAGCATTGAAGAAATGGAGGCATTATCTTGTCCTGCAAGAGTTTGTCTTGTACAGTGATAACCAAGCTTTACAATTCATAACCCGATAAGAAAAACTGAACCAGAGGCATGCAAAATGGGTTGAATATATGCAAAATTTTACTTTTGTCATAAAACATATTGTTGGGAATGCTAACAAGGTTGTTGATGCGTTAAGCAGGAAATGTTTAATTCTGCAGGAATTCCAGGTGAAGACCTTGGGGTTTGAACACCTTAAGGATATGTATTGTGATGATACAGATTTCAAAGAGGCCTACGAAGCATGTACAAGCCCTGTACTAAGAGATAGAAGTTAGTGGACAGAGTATATGGTTCAGGAAGGATTTTTGTTCAGAGGAAATCAATTGTGCATACCAAGATGCTCAATGAGGGACAATCTTTTGAAGGAGAAGCATAGTGGAGGATTGGTTGGACATTTTGGCCATGATAAAACATTTTCACAGTTGAGCAGCTCATACTATTGGCCAGGTATGAGAATAGATGTGATAAATTTGGTGAACAGATGTATAATCTGCCAACATGCAAAGGGGAAAAGACAGAACACTGGATTGTATCAACCATTGCCAATACCAGAGAGGCCTTGGGATGCAATAAGCATGGATTTTGTGTTGGGATTGATGAGAACACAAAGAGGATTTGACTCCATATTTGTGGTGGTGGATAGATTTTCAAAGATGTCACATTTCATCCCATGCCAGAAGACCAGTGATGCAACACATGTTTCAAATCTGTTTTTCAGAGAAGTTGTGAGACTTCATGGCCTACCTAGGAGCATTGTCTCAGACAGAGACACAAAATTTGTTGGTCACTTTTGGAGGACGTTGTGGAAGAAGATGGGGACAGATTTTTCCTTCAACTCATCTTATCACCCTTAGACAGATGGGTAGACTGAGGTGGTAAATAGAAGTTTGGGAAACTTATTGAGAACCCTGGTTACTGAGCACCATAACCAGTGGGATCAGATTCTGCCACAAGCAGAATTTGCATACAATGACTCACCAAACAGAAGCACTGGAAGGAGTCTGTTCCAAATACTCTATGGAATGCAACCCAGGGGAGTGTCTGAGTTAAGGGACTTGGAACAGGGAGAGATCAGAAGCGCTGGAGCAAAGGATTTTTCTGTTGAAATGCAGAGACTCCATAGTCAGATCAAAGAACAATTACAGAGTTCTAATCAGAAATGCAAACACGGAGTTGATCAGCATCACAAGGAACTTCAATTTGAAGTGGGAGATCAGGTTTTAGCACACCTCAGGAAGGAAAGGTTCTCTAGGGGAACATATAACAAATTGAAGATGAAGAAGATAGGACCCTGTAAGATCTTGAGGAAGTTTGATGCAAATGCCTATGAGATCGAACTGCCAGATGGTGTGGGCATTTCACCCATATTCAATGTTTCAAACCTGTATCCTTACAGGAAAGATGACATAGAAGGGTTAGAACATCAAGGAAAGATTCAGTGGGAGAAACAGATGCCTGTAGCAGAAAATCCGCAGATGGAGAAAATTGTTGATCAGAGGATTGGCAAAAAGACTAGGAGGAAGACTTATTTTGAGTATCTGGTCAAATGGAAGGGACACCCAATAGAAGATGCCAGTTGGGAAAACGAAGCTGCTATCCAGAAGTAGGGAAAATCAGTAGAAGAGCTCATGGACAGGAGTCCATGAATTTTTGTCAAGGGGAGTATGATACAGGAGCATCATTGGCAAGCGCACAGAGGAAGGACCACTCAACACATGTGAGTTCTTCCATAAATTCAACATTGACAGTTGCAGATGATTTTGAAATCCGCCTTCACTCAGCGTCGGAATTCACCTTTGGAGGCACACTTGAACCGATGCCGAATTTTACCCTTTGAGGCACGTTTTGAAAATTGTAAACAGAGCAGGAGTTTCCACTTTGGCTCTGGAATGTAACTGAACTAAGATAGCATAGGATGAATCTTAGAGTAGGGAAAGTAGCCAGGGGAAACCCTAGAAACATCTTTGAGTTATGTAGAAGTTGACAGACCCAGTTAGAGGGAGGGGGAATACAGAGAGAAAGGAGCGGTAAGAGAGAACTACGAGTTAGCAGGAGATCTCAATCTTTTGAGTGACTATAATTTTGAATGTATTGTGTAGCTAGTGGGCACTTGTGAATATAATAGAATGGAAAATTGACCCAAATGTATGGTGTTTGAACTGTGTGCATTTTCCTGCTATTTTTTGTTTTCATGAACAAGTGGAAAAAACTGTGAATTTTCCCAGTTTCAATTGTTTCTCTTCGTTGGGAGCTCTGCAAGGTGTGCATCGAGCCAGAGAGGAACACCATGGATCTGAGTTATCGAAATCCCTCAGACGCAAGGAGTGCATAGGAGATCGAAGTCTGAACCAGACAAAGCTTAGGAGGGATAACACTTCGGAAGGTGTTGTCGAGACTAGGAATTCATTCCTTGGAAGGAATGAAGACTGAGTCATCGTAGACTTAGAAAATCTCCTAAGTTGGAATCGAGTAAAAGCTCAGGAGGAAGAACGCCATCGAGCATTGGATCGCTGTGGAAATTCCCATGGACCATCTGATTGGAAGAAGGAACACAGACTTTAATGCTACATAGATCTAGGTGAGGGGAGTTCAAAGATCTGAACGGATGGTGGAGAATCCTTGAGGAGGAACACCAAAACCCCACAAGTAGTTGGATCAAGTGGATCTGTGAGGAGGTTAGCGGTGAGAGTTTCTCGACACCCATTTCGGCATTTTGGGTACCGCGGTTTGGAAAGACAGAGACTCTTGTCTTTCAGAATCCCGAACCGCAAAATCGTAAAATTGCGATTCGACCGGAACCATCGATCCCAGGGATCGTTGTGAGCCATTGATTGAACGCCAAGATATTTCATCATTTCGAAATNAAAGCCAGAGGATAAGGCGCGGGACATTTCGGCTTTTCGGCGACCGAAGATTCCAGGGAACAAGGATACTCCTTGTGTCCTGATTTCATGAAACATGAAATCTTGAAGGAACAAGCGCCGATACATTTCGACATTTCGACCATTGGGGGTTCCAAGGGGCAGAGATATCCCTTGTAATCGGATTTCCTGAAATCGTAAAACCCGAAGTCGCGATTCACAAAAACCCGAAGGGATAGGTGTTGGAACATTTCGGCATTTTACCATTTCGTCATTTCAGCCACCGAAGGTTTAGAAGGGGAAAGGAGGGACCCTTGCATCACGATTCCCCGAATCGCGAAACCCCGAAAGAGCAAACGCCAAGCCAGTTCAGCGTTTCGTGAACCAGGATTTCGAAAGACAGAAAACAGGGGGAGCACTTGCACTGCAATTCTTTGAATCATGAATGCTAATAGTGCTTTGGCGTTAAGCGCGTGGACACAGAGTTGTGGTCACATGGATGGAGGCTAAAGGAGGAGCCAAAGCCCGTTAAGCCTTTTTCGGCATTTTGGGACCCGGGAGGTTGAAGGACCAAGAACCGTCTGCCGCCGAAATCGCGAAATCATGAATTCTGAAATCCCGAAAGGCGGAACAGGGTCACGGGTAGATTTTGGCATTTCGAGGTTCGGGTGTTCGAGGGACCAAGAGTTAGGAGACGTGGAGTACCGACTCACGAAATCGCAAAACCCGAAAACACGAAAAGAAGGCACGCGTAGGTTTTCTCAAGACCTGTACCAGAGGATGAAGGGACCTTTGGATTCATCCAAAGGGTTCCAGCAGGAGCCCGAAGGGCCATTTTGGCTCAGGGAAGAGAACGATCCAGAGACTGGGAGGTTGCAAAAACCTGCTGAGGTAGGGGGTCTGCATCAATCCCCAACTGTTCGCACCCTTGTCGGGCATCTTGTTGACTATCATAGATTGGTTGAATTGTTATGACAGTTGCTTTGAGTACTTATATTAAACTCATTTGATGAGTTGAAAGTTGTGATTGGGGATGAGAATTGATACACAGTCAAGGAATTGTCTCTTTTCGTTATGACAGTTGCATAGAAAACCTAACTCGGTTTTATTGATGAGTTTGGTTGATTGGGAATCAGTGATAATGTGCAACCAATGGTTGTCTCTTCTCATTATGCTTCTGATTGTTGTATTCTTTCAACGTGGTGCCAATTGTTAGTTGGTGGTTGTTGTGTGTTTTATTAGCCCCGATCAAGATCATTGCAAGTTAGGGAAAATGATGACTGTAACTTTGTTGATTACTGTGTATGGATTATGGAAATATCGTGCATTGTTTTATTTGATTTCATGATCAGAAATGAATCTCGAGTTTTGTATTATGGTTTCATTTGTAAGTTTTATTGGTTAATATTATCAAAAGAATGAAATCAAGCAAGTTTTAAAAAGGCTGTTCAACTTGGGAAAATACCTTTGTATACTTTTACTTGTGCAATTGTGAATTATGGACAATGGTTGATATTTTATAGAAATATATGTTGGATAGAGATGAAGCAATGTGATTGTGTGTTCCTCTTGATTTTGTTAAAAGAAATGAAAGGAAACAAGTATTATCTTGACATAAATTTTGTAAGGCATGGTGATTCTGAGTATGATTATAGACTATGTTAATTGAGAATTTTAAAGAAATTGGATGTGGGATAGTGAACAGTTTTGACACACAGTAATTGTTTAATTGGTGTTGGAATCTTTTGTATTGGATACAGAGTTGTTTTTATGGATTACTTAATTGGTTTTACGAACAATATTCATTCTTTTCCCTACCATTATTTCACTTTTCACACATTACAACTCCCCTCTCCTTCCCATATTCACTATCCACTCCCTATTCGTAAAATTTAATTATAGCTAAGATAAATTATGTATTATGATAGTTAAAGGATCGCAGAGGGATGAATTACGGTGATGTATTCTTTTGATTTATGATATAGTTGATTGTTTGATGATTTATGAGCAACAATCATGATCTATTCCCCCTCATTTTAACACTTTTCTCTCAATACAATCCCTCGCATATCTCAGAACCCTTATTCACCCCCTGCTCATTGACAAGTATTAAACGATTTGGATGGATTGGATTGCATGAGTCTGACGTGTTGTTGAGCCAAACTTTGTTTCATATTTAAAAGAGATGTCATGTATGGTTGTTGAAGAAACTATTTGCTAATCAATGATGCATATAAGAATGAGCTTTTTCAGCAAAGGTAGTCATGGTCAGGGTAACAGAGGAAGAGGAAATTGGAACAGGGGCCCTAGAAGGCCAAGGTTCTCTATACATTTTGATGTAAACTCGCAAGAGTTGGGCCAGCTATTTCAAGCTAGATTTTTTAACTAGATTGGGCAAGGAGTGGTCCAACCTAGGCCATAAAGGCCTCCCTTCCAAGCCCCACATGTCCTTGGTATCCCAGTTCCCCCTCATGTCTCACTTCAACTTGAAGTCCCTGAAATCAGTGGATGGCAAGAGATTGTCCACCTGGCAGTCTCCCAACATCTTGGCTAGCATAACTTAGATCTACCTGTTAATCAAATTGTCCAAGTTGCCCCTACCCACTCACCAGTACAGTCTTCACATGTAATTAAAAGGTTAAAAACTGAGGCCCACCATGCTCCTGACAAAGGAAAAGTCATTGTTGCCTCCTCCTCACCCTCAAATGAATCTGATAAATCTGTGTCCTCCTACATGCATTTGAGAGATGATTTCTCTCATGTGATGAGTGAGATTATGCCTAAAGGCTCCACACAACCTAAGGAAAATTCAGAGAGATCAAAGGGTGACAGCAGCAACAAGGGAAATATTGCCTCCCGGAGTGGAAAATATGGATTTTAAGTGTTTTTATTTATTGATTGTTGAGAACAGGTGACTTCTGGAATTTTGGACAACACACTATTTTTGGGTATATGGATAATATATTTTTGAAAATAATTTCAATTATCATTTATATAAATTGTCAAATTATGAGAGTGATGATGGGAGTCACAAGCAGGGATGTTTTGATTGATTAACTAGTTGTGTTATGTTTGTTAAAGAACTAAAGGGAGTCACAAGGGGTCCCACCTACTAGTTATTATTTATTTTAAACCCTTATTATGATTTTATTACTTTTCCCCATTAACTAAAAAGTTGGTTGAGTTTTAACTTAGATAAGGAAGTGGTTCAACTACTTCAACTAATTCTAATTTCTTAAAGGCAAAAGGAAAAGGAGGAGCAAGAGGAGAATAGAAGGAGAAGCATACTAAGGTCTGTTCTTTGAGTTTTGTTGAGATAATTCTGTTTTCATTCATTCTAAAATTCATTGAAAGCCTAAATCTCTTTTATGATAGCAGGGTCCTATTGTAGACAACAAGATTCAGGGTTGAATTACATCATTCAGACACTTTTTTTTAGAGGTGTTGATCTATCTTTGATAGTCTGTGTAGACTTGTCTGTTTGTGAATTAAATTTCATGACGGACAAAGGCTATTGTGAAGAGTCAAGTGCGCAGCAATCTGTGGCAAGTTGATCCAGCTTTTAAGGTTCAATTTTTTACTTTCTGTCAGAAGTCCTTTTGTATGGTTTTCATCAAGGACATATAAGTTTGACTTTGGTCCAAAATTTTGTTGGGCTCTAAATATGTCATAAAATATAACCTCTATGCATCATTTGAAGGTAGGGGTTGGCATAAGTGTTTTACTTGTTGCCTACGTAGGTTCTTACCTTTCGTTTTCAATGCCTGTCCTCCAGAGATGCAACCCTTGCAAAGGGACAGCAATCGTAACAAAAGGAATGGAAATTGTTCCATTCAAATGAACAACAAAAGGAACATCAATCATAAAAAGGGAACGACAGTCGTTATATTAGGCCGAACTAATGTTGTATTAATTGAGTTGTAGTACTTGCCCAACTATCTAATTTGTCAATCCGAGGTTTGTAAACTTACGAAGCACACGCAAAGTATATTCAAGATTGAGGTGGGACTAATCTAATCTAATGTTTAAGCTACAACTGAAATTGAATTAATAATATAACACATGATTGAAATTGAATCATTAATCTAATGCAGGAAATTGAAACACATGACTCGGAATTGAATTAATCTAGTTGCGTAAATGAAATTACTCTAAGAATGGGAAATTGCATAAAGGAAATTAATCTAGGAATGGAGAACTACATGAAGGAAAATCAAATACAACATGTGAAGAGTTGAATGACACAACAACATATGTGATCTCATGCCAATGAAGCAATCTTACATTATAATAATCAAATCAATCTTCATAACAAAATAATGAAAGCATGAAAACCAAATCCATGAATCAAAGCTAAGAATCCCTTCCTCTTTCGAATCCTAATGACTACTCTAATTCCATACTCTAATTGAATCCTCATGAAGAGAGAGCACTCTCTTTTATACATGAGAGCCTTGAAGATAAGATAACCATATCATAATTACAGATCCACTTTTCTCTCAACCTATTTCCCATTATTACAAAATATAATCCCTTCAAATCCTCACACATATCTCTCATATATATTGGATAAGATATTCCAATCAAATCTCCATGATCTTTTCCTTGGAATGGGCTTGAATTATCTCCTCAAATATTGAAATGGTGGAGGAAGTATTTGAGAAGTCCTTTTTGAATTAATCCTTCATATATTCCTACACATTACAAAGATCACACATTTTTGAGATATATATGAAAACATGTCAATTTTCTAACATTTAATCACAAATTCCCTTTTAATACTAAAATGAATAAAGTGGAGAACAATAAAGTGAAACCCAAGTATATTTATGGAAATGATATCATGAAAGGTTAATGGGGCGATGAAATGTGGAGAATGATGAAGGGAAAGATGGATGAAAATAGGAAATTTCTGAGCCCCAACAACTTCCTCAGGCAATTTTGCAAAGAGAATGATTATTTTGATAAATTGGAATGAAATAAATGATTGCTTTATGTCTCATCTGTTTTGATTATTGACTTGGTGTTTTTACTTTTGTCTCTATATTTATTTCAACATCTGTTATATTCAGAAAATTACATAAATAATGAATTTTTCAGCAAACTTTCATTTATAAAAAAGATCATCCTAAGCACATGTAATCAATACTTGTGAATTAGGAAACCAATTTTGATGCTATAAACATAGGGTGATATTCCTGTATATATTTATTTAGCCAAGTAAGATCTGAAAATGCTTGAGTAAGATCATTTCATATATATTCCTCAACAAGGTGCTCACCTTCCTCCGATTATTCTGGTTCGTTTGGATAGATTTTGGTTATAGAGATTGTGTCACTAGATTTTGCATCGTTGATCCACTTCGCCTTGTCTGGATCTAAATCAGAGTTAGAGCCTGGATCTAAATCCGATTCTTTCATATTGTCCACCAATGACTACATTGAGTGACATTCATCAGTGTTGTGTCAGGGGCATTTATGGAATTTGCACCACTTCCCAATTTCTTTCTTTGTCTTCCCATTACCCTTATTTATTTGTGTCTTAGACTAGTTGTCTTGTAGTTGTCCATCCTTTATTTGTCCTTTGCTTGGTGTGTTGAGTATTCCTTTGCCCAACTTATATTGTGATGCATTCATAGTCGATCCAAACTCCCTCTTATTCCTTTGCTTAAAGTTTAGCTCGATTTTGACAGCATATCAATAAGTGGCTCCTAACGACGAGATTTCCATAAAATCCATTTCTATTTGGATTTACTTGTGTAGGGCCCCATGGTATTTTAGAACCAAATTTCACTTAGAGTCTTTGATACCCAGCTTGGTATGCAAGGTATGGAAGGTATTCATGAACTCTGACATTGTTTGGTCCATATCGTGTATCAGTCATCGTAGTTTCCATTAGGGTAATATTGTTCCTTGATGGCATCCATAAAAGAGTCCCAAGTGGGATTGGACCCAAGTATTTCAAAATCCTTTGTGTATTTTTTCTCACATTAAGGCTCCCTCCAATGTTTGACATGGGGGACCACCTTAAGGATCACAAAGGTGATTTTTCCCTATTAGAAAAATTGTGGACAAAGAAATAACCTTCTAGTAGATTTAACCATTTTTCTAAAGCATCTACATCTATATGACCTTCAAATGTGGGAATATCAAAATTAACTTGTATCTTGAAGGGGGTGGTGCCTCCAAAGTGGTTTCTTGATGGTGATGCCTCTATTGTTGTTGGTAGTTGTCGAAGGATTTAGGAAAACTGATACATCATCTCATTCCTATGTTTCATGAGGACTTCCGCGAGAAACAACTTGATAGGATCTCTTGATCCCTCGTCTCTATGTTCCTCCACCACGAGTATTCATCGGGGTCAGTGAGAATGTTCTTCCAAAGGTTCAACTAGTTCGAGTCCCAATGCATGATACCTTAACCTCATTAGGGACATGCACAGAGAAATTGATAAAGATCATATCGCTCTAATACCACTGGTATAGATTTATGACAGAACGAAATGGAACACACAAATAAGATAGAAACAAAAATATATAGAAATACTCAATTTCTAGTAAAGACTGAGATATGTAGAGACTATAAAAGAAAATACAGAGTGAAATGAACTTGCTAGAATGGTGGTAGCTTATCTATGAAAAGAGATGTGACGACTACAAGCATTCACAAGAACATGATTACAATGAGACTCCCAAGGCATTTTTAACATAAATGAGAAAACCCTAAACATACAAAACCCTAATCCAAAAAGATGAAATGCCAAAAGGTTTGTGGGCCCCGATGGGGGTAGTTAATATGTCAACTTCCCTAGGGTGTAACTTTTGCATATGATCTTTGTTTGGGGCACTTGATACCTCATTAAAACGATATATCCAAGGATTACACATTTTGAATGACACAATCATGCTAGTTGGAATCTATCGAGAATTTCCACGTCAAACAAATGTCGTTTAGGGCCTCAAAATGGTCCCAGAGATTTGGGACTTGAAAAACTGTAGAAAAACTGCCAAAATGGAAACTGTATGTTGAGCTAGTGGAATATGTGGGAAGTATCCAATGTCCACCTGGATCATATCTCCCTCATATGATACATACCATGCAACATTTATACAATTTTAAATGGATAAAAGATGGAAGAACAAATCCTCGAATGATCTAGGTAGCCATCAAGGTCCATCTTAAAAATGGTATTGATATTGGCAATGTTCATTCATGTTTTTTTGCTTCATTTTTCTGGGCCATACCATGCATTTTGTTTCAATAGTTACACACAATGATCTAAGGATCTAACTAGGTGTCCTAATTTTCTTTTTGAAAATATAAAGAAGACACAAAACAGAGTATCGAGCGAAAATTTATGATCTTTAAAAGGCTCCCTTTTTTCGAACAACTTATATTCATCCAACTTAGAATTCCCACTCATCCCTAATGATGCTAGGTTTAAGGTTCTTTCATTTAGTGGTATTACTTATTAGGTTTTGTGTGAATCATTATAAAATGTAGTTTAACCTC
>JASDQU010373483.1:85786-96576 GCA_032191745.1 Picea mariana
AGAGTATCGAGCGAAAATTTATGATCTTTAAAAGGCTCCCTTTTTTCGAACAACTTATATTCATCCAACTTAGAATTCCCACTCATCCCTAATGATGCTAGGTTTAAGGTTCTTTCATTTAGTGGTATTACTTATTAGGTTTTGTGTGAATCATTATAAAATGTAGTTTAACCTCTTGTTATGGAACCTTTTTGTGAATTAGCATATCTTTCACATCTTCTCAAAACTAAGCTACCACCATTATGACCATTTTTTATTGAATGTTTTCACCATTTGATTCATTAATAAAATAATTTGGTTTTTGTTGTGATACTCTATTTCAATATTGTATTTATATTCTCTATGCAATTCATATTCTTTCATTTCATTCTTGATCTTATTCATAGCATTAAAAATATACCCAATATTATAGCACGAGAGCAGGCAGTGCTTCTAGATTTGAAGAAAAGGGCTAAAAGAATAGAAGAGTTTCCAAGACTTGATCTATTTATTATATTTTATAAATTGATAACAATACATTATCAAACAAGTTTGAAAATATGGAAACTAAGATTAAATAGGAAAAATTCAAATGAGTCAAGAATGTACAAAGTCATATCAAATATGATCCTAAAGTGTCTTTATAGTCTGTTGACATAGGGGCAGACCTAGGGTTCAACGCTATAATAGCGCACCAACAAAACGATAACTACCAACCCTTTTGGCAACACATGTGAAGCAGATGAAGTCTCACCCGAGGTAGAGGAAGGGGTGGTTGCAGGAGTTAGATGTCTGAAACATTAGCTGGGACACAGATCTGTGATTCTAGTATTTAACAGAGCACTCAGCAGTAAACATTCATCAATATTTAAGAAATATCTACTCCGCAGATAGAACAGATCATCGCAGAATTCACCCAGATCTAATGTATCTAAGCACTTAGCATAAGGAATTAGATTAGATTTAGTAGATTCAAGCACTAATAAAGTTCACAAAGGTCAGATCTAGCATCCAGATTCATCATAAGCACAAAATATAAATAGATCTATCTATCTATCTATCTATGTCAAGCACCTAGCAGATAACACATAAGTACACCAACACATCGCACAAAGCAGAGAAACACAGCATATACGTGGTTCACCCCCACCCTGGGGCTACGTCCACCAGCTCTTCTTCTTTATTAGCTTCTTCAATCAGATACATGCACAAAGCCATGAAATTCTTACTCCACATAGGACAGGAGATCTGCACACCTCGCTAGATCCTCCTTCCTTGCATTACAACACAAAGCCCTTCATAGTCTATTACAACCACTTGCACTTATCTCTTCAAGTCTCTCACAGTATGCACAAATCATTTACAAGCCACACTTGCACTTAGCACAACATCACATAGATGCCTCTTCCCCTTTTTGCCTTACATCTCCTAGACATCTATTTATATATAACAAAATAGGCCTAAGCATGGGTAAACCCATGGGCTGACATTCCCATACCCATTACATATTCCCAAATCCAAAAAAGGACCCAAAAAGGGGCCTATATCCCATGATCTCTACTTCTTCTTGCGCTCCACCTTTGACAGGATGTCGAAGTCCAAAATGGTCAAACTTGACCAAGGATCTCTCAAAACTTGGTCGAGGGCCAACAGGCCCCCAACACTCACATGTGATTTGTCCTGAGTCACTCTGATGTAGGAAGTTCTACCTTGAAAGCCTCGATCTTGGCTCGAGCTACTTCGACTTGTTTTTGTGCTACGATCTCTTGTTCAGCAAACTCTTGGATGACTGCATCGTTCACAGGTCCTTCCAGGTGTTGTTCAACTGCATTAACAATCTACTCTAGTTCTGCTTCTCGGCCTTCAACTTCTGTGAAAAATTGGTAGGCCTTATATTGTATGGGTTGGAGTCTCTGAGTTACTTCCATAAATCTGCTCTGAATAGCATGAATTTGTTGTTGGGTAATGCGTTTCTCTTGAGATATCTTCATTATTTCCACAGCTGAGAGGAGCTTCAATTGTGCCTGTATCGTTTCATCTTGATACTTCGCCTCTTGGAGATGCAACTCCAGTGCTCTTAATTCTGGACTCTCAGTGAGTCGCTCATATGTTAGGGCACTTCAATCACTCAGTTGCTTGTATTCCATAGCAAGGGCCTTTAGTCTCTCAACTGCGTTCCTGGCAGTTGCTTCTCTTTGGTCCTTCACATCCTGTGGGGTCTCGGGCACTGCGCGTAGTTCTAAGTCTACGATGTGTTGTTGTAGATGTTGGATCACTTCTTCAAGCTTCTCTACTTGCTGTGTAACTCAATCTTATCCCTTTATTTCTATGACTATCACAAAGAGAAGTGATCTATTGACCGCTTCCTTTACTTTGAGTTGTTTGGCGAGCAACTATTCTTTTCCTTGTTGTATCTGTGCTTTTTATTCATTGAACTTTGCTTGAAGGGAAATATTTTCCTATTCTACAGCTTGACATTGTTATACAAGTACTCCTTGTACTTGCATCAAAGCTTGGGTGGCTTGTTATGTTTCCTCTTGTGCTTGTCGAAGGTGAGCTTCAACTGTATCAGCTAATTGGTGGAGTTGGGTTGGCTCATCTCCCAGCTTTGGTGTTCCCAATGGCAGAGGCGTAGTGGAGACTACACGGCTGGACTGTAGTGCATGTTGTACCCCTTGGAGTTCGATTTCAATACTATCATACATTGCTTACTACTTGGCCTCTTGTTTTTCTGCTATTTCTAGTGAAGCATTGTTCAAGGCTGCTATGAAGAAGTCGAAGTCGTTAGAGGTGAGGACATTTTGCATCTTGGTCATGGAGGCTTTCGATTTCTTCCGGGAAAAAGGTTTCAGAGGTGAACCCTTCCTCTTCTTCAGGGGATCAACCTCGTCTCCTTACTTCTGTTCAACTTCTTTGTCATCTAACTCTTCACCATCACCTCCTTGCTCTGGTGATATGGAAGAAATATTCACGGATGCAATGTCTAATCCTTGGACCTCTTTGGTCTTCTTTGTCCTGCTAGGTCTGGGTGTATCCTACGTAGTTTCTGGGTTGTTGATGTTGGATATATCTGGGAGGTTGGCGGGGATAAGGAGGTCAACAAACCATTCCTTAGTAATCTCCTCCAGGTCCTCCTCCATCATCTTGTAGTAGGATTGAAGTTGTTTCTTATGTTCATCGGTGCGCGTTGTAATATAAATGAAATGTCGATCTGCATTGAAATTCATCAAAGGCCGGAACCGGTGTAGAGTGTTCGAAGTCATGTGAGGCTCGGAATAGATGGCTCTCTTCAACTGATCGTAGTAGGTATGAAAAACAACATTTGACTTCCATTGTTTGTTCATATTGCTGGAATACCAAAGTGTACTAAACTTCGCAGCCAGTGGCTAAAATGGCTCGATGTCGGGGAAGATCACACCTTCTGGCATCTCCCAGGGGATGAATGTGATAAGGATTAAAATCCAACTAAAATGGTATTCATAACCTTGATCTTGTGCTTCTCTGTAGTCTAGTTCTAACTGATTCACCAGGTACTTCGTCCAGTTCATCTATAGGCCTTCTGCGCACTTCCCTGCGAGGTCGACTACAAAGCCAGTGACTTGGGTAGGTCGGTTCTTTCCTACTAACTTCCCTGCAATCAACTGACAGGCGAGGCACAATGGGCCACTCTGGATAGAATCTACCTTATAGCCTCACGTCCCCTTGTCAACATTGTCGTAGGTGTTCTTGATCCTCTGTGCTAGAGCACTATCCATGGCTTTTCCTGGATAAAAATCTTGTGGATCAGGCCCCTGCATACTCAACCATGTGATCTGATTTATCAGCATCAAATCAAATGTGATACGGTGGTCTAGCCACAAATAGCCGCCAGGGTAACAAGAAAGCAGCATCTTGACACAGGAATTCACCTCCTGGTGTCTTTCGAAGTGTGGGATCTTCATGGCGTTCAATAGGGTGGAATGTGCGAGGTTATGGCTCCACGTCTAGGGGATTATCTTTGAATTCTTCCCCTTCATTATGGTCAGGTAATTATGTGGGGCGAGCATGTTATAGACTTTTCGGTCGCCGAGGTTGAAGTCGTTGAACTTCAATGCTACAATCTTGTCTTGGTCACTGCGAACCTTCCGAAGGGGATCTGCGCAGTTCGAGCAGACCAAGACAAGATTNTGGTTGACTTTTCATCTGATGGTCAGGATGGTATGGATCCGTGAGCAATCGACGGAGATGCTTGCACTTTTCTTTTGGATGAATCCTGTACACCTGCAGATAATCCTATCTCCAACATGACTCTTTCAGTCATCAAGTCGAGGAGTACTTTTGTCATAGATTCTTCGACTGCGTTGAGCTCCTCAGACATACGTGCTCAGGATTAACTAGTTCGGGTTCAGATTAACTTAGACACTGCAATGGAATAGATGGCAACAATGCGATGATCACTATGCAAGATCAACCTAGTCTGCGGGCTCAAATTCTTGGTTAGAAAAAGTGTTCTCAGTGCATGGTGTGACAGCATAAATAGTTAACTCGGCAATGGGTCACTTGCAATGGGTATGAAGCCTTCCTAAACTTTGTTCTGTCTGTTATGGCGCGGTCCCAACTGTCTGATGGCGAGCTTTCTAGTCATAAATTCCTTTCTACCCATTCGGAGCATTGGTCCAACAGTTATAATGTCCCCAATGGCTATATTGCTTCGCCATGGCGAAGTGCCATGTGTCATTGTGCTGATATCCCGACCAAGCTCCAATTTTGCAAATTTTCCTTTTGCGAGGTTCCTTTTGGATCTCTCTACAACTTTTCTATCTTATCTCTCTTCTTACTTAGTTTTCTATCCTTCTTTCCAGTGAGATTTGTCTTGGTATTCCTTTTCCCATTCTGATTCTTATCTTCTTTTGACATAGTGACTTCGTGCTATTGAGATTCTTTCCTAGGATTGAAGGGAAATACTTCTATTTTATCTGGGATAGGTATTTCAGTATTCTATGGGTCCTCTAGTGTTCTTGCAACTTTGATATCTATGTCGCTACTGTGAAATAGTTGTGATCTGTTCTCCTGTTCTTCAATCAAGTGTGCGATCCTTTTAGTTATAAAATCTTTTAACTCTTGCTTCTTCCGCTCTAAGACTTCTTCTTCTTCCTTCCTTTTGGCTTGATCCCTTTCAATCCAAGGTCTTCCTAGTAACATGGTAAATGGAGCATTGTCCTCAACAAATTTAATGATCTCAAAATCTTCTTCTGTCGAAGTTCCATTGACATTCATAGGTATCTGAGCGACCTTCCCACATAGGGTTATCAGTTTTCCTCTGAATAATCCTATTCCTCCCAGTGAAGGAACCAAAGAAGGATTTCCTAAAAGTTTCCAAGTTCTTTCTGTCATAAAATTGACCTGTGTTTCCTCATCCAGAACACAGTCAACGTCGAAGTCTCCTAATCTTGCTTCAATGCATTATTTTTCTTTGAAGATCTCTGATAATCTGACATGTCGATGGTCATTCAGGGTTTCTCTCATCTGTAACAATACTTTCTCTGATTCTTTCTAGGATTCCGCCATAATCTTAGTTTCTGGATCTAACTTAGGGTTTTCTTGGTTCAGATTCATTCTTTCAAATTTAGCAATCATTCTAGGGCAATCCAATACTTCATGGTCCATAGCTTTACAACAAATACAACTAGGTATTCTCCCAGGGAATTCCTTAGCAAGATGTCCTGGTTTTCTGCAACTATAATAGAGGTTTAATCCTCTCTTTCTTTTAACTGATCCCCAGCCCTTTTTGTACTGCATGCTAGGATCGTAGGAGCTAACCTGAAAAAAATTATTTCTAGGATCTTGCATCCATTTATTAGTCCAAATATTCTTTTTATGCATAGGTATAACTATCTTTCACTATTCTTATTAGATCTACTCATGTCAAACCTTATTTCATCTACCAGTACTCTAGTTTTCGAGCTAGGAAATGATCTATCAAACATACCTAGATCCATGCTTTAGAAACAAAATTTTCCACTTGTCTTACTTCTACAGAGCACAAAGATTTTAGATCTAGAACTTTTCACTATTCTTACCTTTATTAGAGCACAAATCTTGCATATCTTACCTCTTTTCTTCAAATCTGACCTCTTTTCTTGGCACAGAGCTTCACAAGTCAAGAAGAATGCTGCGCACTAGGGCAACAGATCTACGCACGGATTTTTCTCAATTTCAGGTCAAATCTTTGCACAAAGCTTCTTCTTCCTCGGTTCCCAACAATCCCAATTTCGGTCCCGGAAATGGAACCATTTGTTGGCATAGGGGCAGACCCAGGGTTCAATGCTACAACAGTGCACCAACAAAACCCTAACTACCGGCCCTTTCGGCAACACCTACGAAGTAGATGAAGTCTCACCCGAGGTAGAGGAAGGGGTGGTTGCAGGAGTCAGATGTCTGCAACCTTAGTTGGGACACAGATCTATGATTCTAGTATTTAATAGAGCACTCAGTAGTAAACCTTCATCAATATTTAACCAATATCTACTCCACAGATAAAACAGAGCATCGCAGCATTAACCCAGATCTAATGCATCTAAGCACTTACATAAGGAATTAGATCAGATCTAGCAGATTCAAGCACTAAGCAAGTTCACAGAGATTAGATCTATCATCCAAATTCATCATAAGCACAAAGTATAAACAAATCTATCTATCTATCTATGTCAAGAACTTAGTAGATAACATATAAGTACACCAACACATCGCACAAAGCAGAGCAACACAGCATATACGTGGTTCACCCCCACCCTAGGGCTACGTCCACCAACTCTTCTTCTTTATTAGCTTCTTCAATCAGATACATGCACAGAGCGACGGAAGCCTTACTTTGCATAGGACAGGAGATCTGCGCACCTCGCTAGATCCTCCTTCCTTGTGTTACAGCACAAAGCCCTTCACATCCTGTTACAACCACTTGCACTTAGCTCTACAACTCTATCACAATATGCACAAAGCATTTACAAGCCACACTTGCACTTGGCACAACATCACATAGATGTTTCTTCCCCTTTTTTCCTTACATCGCCCAGACATCTATTTATATATTACAAAATATGCCTCAGCATGGGTAAACCCATGGGTCGACATTCCCATACCCGTTACATATTCCCAAATCCCAAAAAGGACCCAAAAAGGGGTCGAGATCTCATGATCTCTACTTCATCTTGTGCTCCGCCTTCGATAGGCTGTCAAAGTCCAAAATGGTCAAACTTGACCAAGGATCTCTCAAAACTTGGTCGAGGGCCAACATAGTCTATCAATGTAATGAACCTGTTGCTTAAGATATTATAAAATAACAAAAGTATAGAATGTGAGCATGGAGCACAACTCTAATATAGGTAATTTACATAATAAATCCTTAAAGAATAGGGGAACCCCCTCTGAATAACCAAATACCTTATTACATCACAATTCACCTATCACAATAATGAATACATGATCTCTATTTATATCCATTCTCACAATATACATGAAGGCCCTTTACTATTAGGCCGACCCTATTACACATATATTTACACATTATGTGTACATTTAACCCCATATATTCCCCCCCCTTGGGGTCATATCATATACATTTAGCCCTATATATGCCCCCCTTGGGTCATAACATAGTACTCTGCTTCAAAAAGCTTTGTCCTCAAAAATTTGGAATTAAAGGCTTTACATGTGATGAAACCAAGTAATATGATCTCCTTATGTTCCTTATTTCTTCATTCCATTGATGATTATCTATCCATCCAAAATCAATTATTTTCGATCTTAATCATTGATGTCTAGTTGTTGCATAATTTTCTTTCCTTTGATTCCATGTAATTTTGTGGTAGCTTCTCGAATTTGTAGTGGTTATTGGTCTCTGATAATATCTTGTTGAACAGTGGTTTTGTGATGCATTGTTCTGTGAATATTGACAAGTATTCCATCTTCTTCCTTCATAATGTTAATATTGACTTTTTTTTCTTCCTTGAAATGTTTCCTAGTAATGAGGGTGTTGATATGGTTCCACTTTTGATGGTTTTTCTTCACTCTGAATGTGCATTTCATCTAAATTATTTTTTGAGACAATGGAATCCTCTATCTTCCTTGCTTTCTCTTTGATTTTTCTATCCTTCGAGATAATACCATCATATTTGGCATATACATCCTCTATATGGAGTTAAAATTATTCAATTATCTTTTGGTGACCTTCTTGAATCTTTTCATCATTATCCTTTTGAAGCTGTAATGTTACCCCATTTATCAAATTCTAATGTCCTTCAATTTTGGATTGCATTTATGATTTTACCTCATAAGTATTTAGGGATTCCTCAACCTTCTTGAAAATTTAGTCTTCAATTATTTTGGTAGATTCTTCATCCAAGATCCTTCTTTCTTCTTGATTTTGACAATTCTTTTTTTCTTATTTCAATTTCTTAACCTCATCCAATAGTTTTTTATTATGGTTTCGTAATCTACATATCTCTTCATCTTTCTTTTTCAAATATTTTATTGACTCATCTTTTTCCTACTTTCCTTTGCTAGTATTTTCTTGATTTAAGTTCCTAACCTCCTTAATGATTGATTCATTAAGGGATAATATCTTAGATAGATCCTCACCCTTATTATTAATCTCTTCATTTGCTTCCTTTAATGCATATCGAATCCTATACATTTCCTCCATTTTTGTATCCTTGATCCATTTATTTGAGAAGAGTTTTTGAAATTCTTCCCATGTGATGTTCCATATAGTATCCTTATCCATACCCATACACCAATTTCGATCTTCACCAAAAATATAAATACTTGGTATTAAAGGATTATTATCATTTCCCTTAATTAGCCTCAACCATTCCATAGGATTCATTTCATGTTTATCTTCATCTCCTCTAAATTCGGTTATTTCCATTGATTCTTAACTAAGGTATAACCCAATCCTTAGCTTACAACCTCAATATTAATGATAATGATATAAAATAGTTATAATCCTTGTTCCCATATAATCTTATAGGTTTCCTCTTTCCAATGGATTTTGAATCAGCTCAGTCGAACATTCCAATCAAAAGTTATGATAGTTTTAAGTGAACATGGAAACCCTGATTTGGAGTTTGTTCTCCTAGCCAACCTTCCTTTTGATGTATCTCTAA
Organism: Picea mariana; assembly: GCA_032191745.1. Classification (NCBI taxonomy): domain Eukaryota; kingdom Viridiplantae; phylum Streptophyta; class Pinopsida; order Pinales; family Pinaceae; genus Picea; species Picea mariana. The sequence continues at coordinate 94,909 of JASDQU010373483.1, forward strand.
GGTTTCATCCCTTTTGAGTATGAAATATCTTTTTGTAGTCCTCGAATATGTCCTCTCTTCAATGCCACAGGTCTGATCAAAATTGGATGTGCCAAATGGAAGTTATGGTAACTTCCCCACACCTTACGTAATTTTGGCCTTTCCAGGAGAGAGAACTTGTACAAAGTGCCACACGCAAAATATTTGATATATGATTATGAAAAGTGTACAAGAAATACTATGGAATGCACTTGTTCCAATCAAATTGGTCTCGCATAATTTGGATTTTCTATGAAGACATTATTATTTTTTTACCCGAAACACCTGTTTGAGACTAGTTACATGACTAGTAAAAAAACTTATCTTACACAGAGTGTATCTATGAAAGTACAACGACCCAGAAGCTCAAATTCATACCATGGGTACTATGTTAATTATTCTCAATATCCTCCAGGTTTTGACTTCTAAAGTGGCTCCGAGAAACCTTTATAGAAAAAATTCCAAAATGACTGTATTGAGGAAGCAAAATCCTAGAATCGGTGCCCTGATACTAAATGCAATGAACCAGTTGCTTAAGATATCATAAAATAACAAAGTACAGAATGTGAGCGTGGACCACAACTCCAAGATAGATAAGTTACACAATAACTCCTTAAATAATAGGGGAACCCCCTCTGAATAACCAAATACCTTATTACATCACAATTCACCTCTCACAATAATGAATACATGATCTATATTTATACCCATTCACACAATATACATGAAGCCACCCCTTTACTATTAGGTCGACCCTATTACACATATATTTAAAATTATATGTACATTTGTCCCCATATATTCCCCCCTTGGTGTTATATCATATACATTTATCCCTATATATGCTCCCCTTGGGTCATAACATTCAACAATGATAAAAATTGGTTGATCTTGCTTGTTCAATGCCATGTCATTCGCCAAAATTTTATAATAAGGTACGTTAGTAATTCTCACTTAAAGAAAGTTTGATCTAGAAAACACTTCACGATTTCATGATTTGATGATGCACCAAACTTATGAATAGAGAGCAATACTAATGAACATAATTTATAAAAAAACTTAGTGAGAAATGCTAAGGAATACACTGAAAGTGCATATACAAAACTTAGAGTACCCAAGAAAAAAGAATTCACGAAGTATGAAAAAGCAAGAAATCTAATTGACCACGTTTAGATTCTTAGGACAAATATTGAAAAAGCATAAATTACTATGCAAGAAACAAAGCCATAGGTTAATAAATTTTATGTACCAATCCTAATTTAGATCAAGATTATAATTAGAATTGACCGATCCATTTTGACATGCAAAAGAAAAAATTAAACAAGTAATGGGTACTTTGAAACTTTTCAAGAATAGCTTCAAAAAATCAAGTATATGTTATTGAAAAATCAAGTATATGTTATTGAAAATACTTACATTCAAATTCATCCAAATTGGATTAAGAATGAAATAAAAGACCATAATATTGTAGAGGAAAAACAAGATATGGTATTGAATGCAAAATATTACAATGAAAATTAAATTATATTAATAAATAAAATGGTGAAAGACATTGCAATGTACATAGAAATACATAGCAACTACATTAATGTTGGTAGATTATCTTTGAGAACAAATGTGATGGTTGTAGAGAAATAGAAGAGTAGACAT
>JASDQU010373483.1:130978-144728 GCA_032191745.1 Picea mariana
GAGGCAGACATTATTCCAATTGATTCAGTCGATATGTTCAGAGATATTGAAGTAGGGAATAAAAGGCCTACCTAGACTCACTCTACAAGAGGTAGAGAAACATACAAGCCTCTCAAGGCACATCCTAAGAAAGCAAAATAGTTTTTCGAGCTATTCTTCAGTCATGATACACTTCATTGATGTTGAGCCTCCTTGTCTTAGAGAAGAAACAAGAAAATAGGTATGGAAAGATGCCATAACATAAGAATATCAGTATATCTTAAATAATGATGTATAAGATATTATTCAGAGACTAGAATGGAAGTCTATGGTAACTTGCAAGTGGATATATAAGATCAAGCATGCAGCTGATGGAAGTGTCCAGAAATACAAAACAAGATCTATAGATAGAGGTTTCTCATAAACAGAGGGATTTTTCTATGATGAGACACTTGACCCAGTGAACCCGATACAATTCCATTCGTACTACCATCCATGAGTTGGAAACTATATCATATAGATAGATTCTTGATGAGTTTGGATTTCAGCAAGAGTGTTGTTGATCCAAACCTATATCATTAAAGTGTTGATGACGAGATCCTGATCCTAATGACTTATTCAGAAAACGTTGTTGTTAGATACAATTAATCCTTGTCTTCTGGATTCGAGATGAAGAATCTGAGTATGATGCACTACTTCTTGGGACAAGAAGTATGACAAAGGGACGATAATATTTTCTTGAGTCAAGGAAAATATACAATGAAAATATTAAAGAAGTTCAATATGATAGAATGAAAAATCCACCGTAATGGATTTAAAGAAGAATATTGATGATGATTTAGACGGGACTGATCCATAGCTGATTGGATCACTAATGTATCTGGTTAACACCAGACTTGATTCATGCCATGTAGTGAATGTGCCTAGTCATTTCATGAGTCAAGCGAGACAGACTCACTAGAAAACAACAAAACATATATTGAGATATATACGAGGCACAGTTGGATATGGACTAAGATATGCCTCCAGTATGAACTTGAGTTTGTAGGATATGTCGATTCAGATTGAGAAGAAAGTACAGTGAACCGAAAAAGCACATCTGATTGATGTTCTATTGTGAAGTTTTCCACGGTTTCCTAATGCAACATGAAACAAAAATTTGTAGCCTTGAGTACCACAAGGGCATATTATATAGCATCGAGTGTGCGAAGAAATGTGGCTTCACAAGATTCTGACAGATTTACTTGACTCTGAGATGGATCCTATGATGATAAACAAGATTCGTGAGTAAATCTCCTTGAGAACCCAGTGTTTCTCGATGGATCAAAATATGATGATATGAAATATCCTTGTATCAGAGATATGATGTAGAGGAAAATCATACACGTGCAGCACCTTCCTACACATGAGCAGATTACAGACATCTTCACCAAACTAACTTCGTGAAGAATGGCTCTATAGCTGAGAGGGAGTGTTGATAACTCCAGCCAAGAAAAAATTCAAAATACATCTATGTGAGGCTTGGCATAATAAAGAATAGCTCCCTAGATGAGAGGGAGTGTTGATGAATGCAATTATGTGAGACATTCTCCATATTATAAACCTGTGAGATGTGGATCATTACAGCTATGTGAGTCTTTCTATTAGCTTACAACCCTGAGAGAAAGACCCTAATAAGGGTATGTGGTTCCTTCCTGAGACAGAGCTAGGAATGTAGAGATGACCTCCTCCATTCAGAGAGTTGAGAAGAACTCCAGATGATTATCCAGTGGGAAAGGAGATATGTTGAGTTAGATGTGCCTGTGGTTGAGCACAAAGTGAACGTGTGAAATCCCAAAGTGTTGGGTGCATCATCATGTGAAAATAAATGAAGATGATGTATTATCCTCCTCTAAGAAGCAGAGTTGAAGGGAAGACTCCAGATGATTCTCATGTGTGAGGCAGTGGGAATGAAGATTTGTAGAGTGGACGTGCCTGTGGACAAGAACAGGTGAATGTGTGAAGATCTGGTTCTTTTGTGTAATGCAGTGAACCAAATATATGACATCCCTACGAATGTGCCCCTAGTGGATGAGCACTAGTGGGTGTATCAGATCCTTTGCTATATATTTTTCAAGAGTCAAACCTACCTGTAACCTTAATTGTTATGTAAAGGGTACTTGTTGGCCCCACCTTAATGTGATTAATAATAAATGTAAAATATAATTAATCTAGTTCATATTAATTATAATGATTATTATTATTATTATTATTATTATACTATGACTTAGAGAGGTCGGCCCTATTGAGCCAATAGACACTTCAGTTGACAGGTTTAGGTTAGTATAAGTAAAAGTAAAATCCCCATTGTGGAAACACATATCTCTTGTGAGTTTGGAAATTGCATCAAGTACATCTAATTGGGAAAAGGTGTGCACCTCTCTTGTGAACTAGTCTTATAGGGTTTGATCACCCTCTTGTGTGCTAGGTCTTTCATGGTTGTGAAGGTCTTTCTCTTGAAGAATATAGCAAAGGATTTGGCTGGGTTTTCTTCCCTTGTTGAGAAGGGTTTCCCAGGATACTTCTTGTGTTCTTGTGCATGGTGTTTCTTCTTTTGATATTGGTTGTTGCAACATTATTTTCTATGGTTAAGTTAAATGATAAAATGGAATGAACTTCATGCTTAACCTGCTTTATTGAAAAATCAACAGGCGATACGTGGAAGTGATGGTTGTGTACAAGTGTTATCTAATGTGGTACTACTCGAAGGGGTACCAACAAGGGTTAATGAGTTTTCCAACAAGGTGAAACGTTTTTTTTGAGTAACCCATGAAACCATCTATATTTCATGCATGTAGTCTTCCCTAGTCACAATTTTACCTGCCAAACGACGGATCTCTTTTCTTTCAGGTTGTCAAAAGTACACGTCTCTACCCTAAAAAAAAAATCCCATAATTTCTACAAAGTAAATTTCTCTAATACCACTTGTAAGGTACCCTATGTATTATATAAAGTAGAAACATAAATATTATGACAAATACCAGCGGAACAACAAAATATAGAGAACAGTAACACCAACAATGATACTTTTATTGATAGAAAGCTAAGTTCACTTGCCTCTTCGAGGGGGAAACCTCCAACAGAACATGGATCCATTACAAATTATTCTAAAGACAAGACTTTATCATGCCTTCTACTCCTATTTATATGAAATATATCTTCAAAAGAACTTTCTAGAGGAAGATATTTCTAGAAGCGAAAACTTCTATTAATTCTTCCTACATCAGACTTGTTCACATTAATATGTATGCCTTATTTACTAATGTCTACCTTTATTACATATGAAACACATTATTCTACCTATGTAAGTGGTTAGGGAGGTTAGGTCTCTAACATGCATACCTTAGGATATATCTGAGACAAGTATTTGACAAACCATTCAATATTTTCATGTTCACCAACAATTAAATTGCAGAGAGAAGATTTGTCTGTAAGCCTTCTGTTGAGGGGTCCTAATTCCCTTTAACTCAAAAATAGGAACCAAACCTACCACTGAAGCCCAATTAGACTCTGCAGCATTTAATAGTGGAATGGTTCTCTAGATCTTTTGATCCGGCCAAATAATCGATGGGCTTTATGTTTTCTACTGAAAGTTTCTCCTTCAGTTCGGACGTTCTCCTTTTGTATTTTCTCTTATAGGTGGGACCGATACAAGATAAGAGCCGGTATAAACCAACTGGGTAACAAAGTGGGAACAATTAATTACTGGATAAGGTTGATCTTGGGATAACCCTTTCACTCTAGCATGCAGACAATGAATCTCTACCACATGCCTAGTAATAATACATTGACCTGCTAGTGTTATGATTATTGACTGAGGTGCGATTATTAGAAGAAAACACATATGCAATAAACGATGGAAAGAAAAAATATTCTCTTAACTCTAATCATCAATCACATAATAACACAACGATTTAATTTTCATCATTAAAGACAAGAACTGTAAAAAATTGAATTAGATAACTTATCAACAGATTTAGAAGCTCTTACTCGCTACAACATCCATTCATGAGATGAAATCAGAAATAATTTATCTCCACACCCAATCAGACACACTTTTGATGAAAAACACAATTTTTTTTCTGGTCCTAAACAAGAATTCTCAACTAAGGCAGCTCTGAAATAGTTCTTTACAAAATCCAAAAATGAGGGTCTTTGCAACAACCATCAACCCTTTTCTAATAGGTCGACCCTCCTACTTATAACATATTATTAACTAAAAATAACTATTAAAGTGTATCTAAGTAAAAAAAAACTCACCACATGGCGTTTTCTTCTATCAGTCTTCAGAGAGTCATCAAATGATCTCACTTGAGTGGATGACTCTTATCATACTCTGACCACTTGATAAAGAGATCCTCGCATGTGTTAGCATACGGGAATCTATGTTGTTCCATTGGGGCCGAAAGAATATTTGTTATCTCTACTTCTCGTGCCTGATACTTGACTATTCTGGCACTTAAATTTTGTAACATGGCTCGAGCTTTGATCAGGTGCTCCATGAACTGTTGCACCTGTCTTGGCACCAAGTGTACCACCTTTTCTATTTCAACAGCCCATAATGAGTCTTGTTTAGCATGTGATTTGACTATGTCGCGCAAGTCAAAAAATTCATCGGGTGTGCCAAATTTGGGGAGGTCGATGTCTCTCATCGCCCGGTTGATCTTGGTCCAGCTCTTTTCGCACCTGGCCCATTTCTCTTAGTTTTCCTGATGAGGTTATTGAGCCATGTTTTGCCAATATTCGGTCAATTTCTTTATGCGGTCAAGGCATCTTTCCTTTAGTACTCAGATGCCATGCTCTTCGGCATCTCGACCTTGTTGAACCATGTTGATATTGTTGATTCATTCCACGGCTTGGTGTGCTTTCTCATACCACCTATCCATATCCTTGCACGTGGCCAGCGCCATGAGGGTGTCTTCTTGAAGCTCGGATATCCTTGCAGTGAATAGGTGTCATTCATCTGTAAATTTGTTGTAGGCCTCCTAGAATTCGACCCTTAGGAACATCGCAGCATGTGTGGTGTCCTGGTAATATTTCTCCAAGTGGCACAAATGTTCAAATTCCTTCAGAGAAGAAACCAACTCCTCTTCATCCCTTTTCTCTCTGTCCAGGGTGGCATCTATGATTTCCATCCCTACGCCAATAAGTTTGTATGTCTTGGCATGCTATGTGTTGATCATATTTTCCTCCGTGGTGATGAGGATGGAGCAATCTAGAATGATCCTCCTCTTCTTGGTGGTTCTCTGCATGATATATTTCCTTTTCAGGTCATAATCGATGGCATGTATGTCAGTGAATTCATCCATGAGTTCAGGGATTTGTTGATCTCCCCAGGTGAGCATATTTCCCAGGCTCCCGATGGTATATATTTGTTCAAGACTGGGCTCTTGAACTTCCTAGATGTGTTCTGAAGGTCCAGCTTATATTTGTTTCTCATCGGGAAGTTGAGTACCGATTGAAATTGAGGCATCGGGGGTAGGCTCAGTACTTACTTGATAATCGGTCGTTGAGACATCGATTTCCTATTGTGGAGCTTCTTCTTTTTGTTTGCCTGGTCCTGGCTCATCCGTCGGACTATCCTTTTGAGTTTTTGGCTCATCGAGTGGTTCAATGTCTAAGACACTTTCGACCTCCTGGTAATTCTATTAAGGGCTCTAAATTTGAGCATTGGAATCTGGGGAAGATGTCTTCTCTGGCTCCTTTTCCTCTGTGATCTATACAGGAGTCACCAGGGATACCTCCAGGCTTTCTTCATCATCATAGATGTTTATCAATTCGCGGAGGGGGTTTAGTGTACTTTTTCTCCCTGATGTTCCTACTATCTCTGACTGAGTTGAAACATCCCTGGGTGATTTGGCATGTGGCATTGTAATTTCAAGGTTATCTAACCCAATGATTTCATCAATATCTAATAGCTCAGGGCCACTTGGATCTGCCCGGCTTTCATCTAGGTTGTCGGCAGGGGCCCCTATAGTTCCTATGAGGTCTGGTTCATCTTGCAGCTGATATATTATTCATTGTGCCTATTCTATCATGAGAAATCCCCTTTCATGTGTGTCCTATGTCATAGGGAATCCTTTATCTTGCATCAGGGCCACCAAGGGAACCTCTGTTTCTTTTGTCTCTTTTCTTTCATCTATGGATCTAAGGGCCTCTTGAGCCAATTTCTCTATGTTTGTCACTTGTTCATCCAGGCTCATGGCCCTAAACCTGGTCATTTTGGGGTCGTTCATCCTTGATACCACCTCGTCCCAGTCCTGGGCATTTTCCGTGAATACTTCATCTTCAAATTTGTCATGGGCGTATGGACAGCAGGACAATACTTGTGAAGTGTGTCGCAAGACCAGTCCCTTTGGATCATGCTTGCAGAATCTCCCTGTCTAGAACCTAAACTCAAGCTATCTTAACCCTTATTATTTAGCTTGAGCTATATATTTAACCAAGTAATAACCTACATGGAAACTATAAGGAATGAACGCTCGCTTCTTGTCCTTAACTAGGGTGGCATTGTAGCCTTGTAGGATGGTTTGAAGGCATATGTCCCCTACTACAATCTGGTCCATGACATTAACTGGTAATAGATGTGGTGCTTCGGTAGCCTCGAACACCCTGATTTAGGTGTCGCTCTCTTCCAAGTACCAGTGGCCTACCTTTGATATCATTTTATTGGCCACAGCCGATAGTCTCAGGAATTATTTCTTAAAAAAAATGAAATAAATATGTGTGATGAATTCATCGCAAATGAGGGAGTAAGAATTTTTATACATGCTCTCCCAAAGGATGCTGAAATAGACGTCGACCGGGAGCTTTGCGACATTCTAGCTCAAATTCATGCCAGCGAAAATGTTTCTAGCGCACATGACATCAAGCAAATATGAAGCCATGTAGAAAACTAGTATCTCTCCCTCCTTTGGCATCTGAGCCTATTGTATACATATGCTCAGTTGTTTAGAAATTATGGCTCCCAAGTTGAAACTTCTCCCAGAGATATCCATTATGTAAGCTAAGGGCATCCAAGCCTCTGAAAAATATAGAGCAGTCCTTCTCTCCATATAATCCATAGATGAGAGCCATCAAATAGATGTATGGACCCCTTAAATTTTTCATTGAGTACCAACCAGTTCTCTAGTTGGTGAATTTCTTGTCCTCCCTCCACCATGAGGCCATCACCCGACTGGTTTTGTGGCGCTCGTAGAACTTTATGACAAAATCTATGTTTAGTCGCTCCTCAAGGTCTCTAAGTTTGTAATACTTCTGTACTTTCACTGGTAAGAACACTTCGACACAACCCCCATTTTCATCATTGATCAAACACTTATGTGTGTATGTGTGATCGATGAGCCACTTCAAGACTTCAATACAGGGAAAAACATGAGTTTTGCTCGCCACCATATGCAGGTACGAACGTCGGATGTTTGAGAACACTTCATTGTCGAGTGCTCTAACATATGGATCACTATGTTGTACATATTTTGGGTATTCCTCCTAGATGATGTTGTTAAATAGTTCTCCCCAATGCAGGAGTGCCATCTTCAATCTTGTGCTTGCTTCTGTATCTCCAAAGGCCGGAGGCTAGATGAAAGCCTTCTTCATCGATGTTTTGATGACAGGCTCTGGTCTCGATGTGTATTCCAATTATTTTGCAACCCCTGGAGTGGAACCTTCACCTACCTCTGGTTCTTTTAGCTTCAGTGCCCTCAGGGATCGTCTGGTGGTCGACTTTCTTGATGACATTGTTCCTACAACTCAAAATAAATTTTTAGAGACTATGTAAAGAACAAACCAGATAAAAATATATCAACTGTAACTATGTGAAATCCACAAACTTGGATACATACTTGCAAATCTTGCTAAACTTGGTTATTTTGATACTCACAGGGTCTCTGTAGCTTTGGAATTACTCCTCTTGCTTCTTTGGATTCTTTGAATCTCCTTGCACGCAGAATGATTTCATTTACAATGGATCAAGAGAATTTAAACCAAGGAAGAACTTAGCGTGTCGCATCAACCATTCAATTCGGGTGATGAGGGAAATTTAAACAAATTTGCAAGGATGATTTTAGGGGCTAAATTTCGCTCATGGGCTAATTTTTCATGGTTTTTCCAAAAACAAGATTCGCTATTTTAAAAATGATTCGCCCAATTCTATAGGATAAAATTATTTTACCTTAAAAATCGCCAAAATTTTATAAAAACTATATAAAATCCTTAGAAATTTTAATATTTTTACAAAATTATCGCCCAACATTTATAGTTGGCATATGAAGGATTAGTAAGCTTCGCCAAGGTTTCTACATTTTAAAATAAAATTCCATCCTTAAAATCATCCATGCAGATTTGCCGCCAAATCTCTACACTTAAATTCATCATGGGTTGGCGGTGGAGGCGCGGGGGTGATGCGGTCTATCGGTGGTTTTAAAAAATTGCTTTGATTGGCGCACAAGGTAGAAACTAATGCAATATTTGGTATTAATTATCCCCTTAAATTCTCAAAATACGATCGTATCTAATGCTAAAACGTCCCTTTGCGTCGCTCTCTCACTGGATGGATTGAGGATCGAGAATGTGCTACGAATGTTTTCATTGATGTCCTTTTTGAAAAATATTCTGACATCGATAAATCTTACCGTACAATGTTGTTGTGGAAAAGTTGACTGGGAGGTGTGACTCAGACCTAGGGAACCAAGAATAACTTGGGGTAAAACTAGACCGTACGGTTTTCCCAATATGGTAAAGACACGTGGCATTGAAAACTGATGACCTAATTTGCGTGTATTAATCAGAGTCAATACTTTCATCAAGTTATTCATTCTAAAACAAGCCTTAGCTTGTCGATGCCGAAAAAGTATCCAGTTTCGGTGATCGGTGATAAAGATATCAAGTGCTTTCTTCGGATTAGCTTCCTCGAAAAAGTCTCGCTGCCGAAAACGCATCGGGGATCGGTGATCGGGAATATATTTTAGCGCAATCAGAATGTTTGTTGAGATCCATTTAGGTTTTCCCCGATTCCGATAAGTGCATCAGGTATTGGCTATCAGTGATATCTTTTATTTCTTTGTTGATGTCTATTCCCCTCATCTTTTACCGATGTCGATGAAGATAGGCTATCGGCGATATCCTTATACAAGACTTGTCACAAAACAAAACTTACTTTTGTTGATGCCGATGAAGATCGGGGCTCGGTGACTGAGGTTTCTTGAGTGGTTATTTTCCTTATTTTAATTCTTTCTAATATCGAATCTGAGCACGGCGGATGAAGTGTTTAGGTTGTTGATTCTTTATTTAGCTGTTAAACCCTTTTAAGTCATGGGGTTTCATAAATTCAAAAAAACCTGAAAAGATGATAAGATTCGAGATAATAAGTAAAGACAAACATTTCTCAAAATTAAGTCGAATCAGACAGTGCAAAGATTAAGTGGTACCCAAAAAGTAAAAATTTGACATAGGATTTTTAGGGTGTGTTGAGTGCTCAACACCTTCATATAAGGGTTTTTATGTCTGTTGATTTTTAGATTCGTCAAGATCCAAACAACAACCTCATGAGAATATGAATCCTTGTACGTTTCTATATAGGTGGTACTCTTCTTTGGATGAAATGTTGGAAGGTTCTTTATATGATTCTTCAATGAATGAAATATCTCCCAACAAAGATTGTATCTACAAATGTAAAACCCTTATATACATTTATACAAATATACATCATATCATTTGAAGAAAGAAAGGATAAATTGTGTCAACAAATATTGGTGTCCAAAAGGTTTTGGAGTCTCCTTTCAACGGACGTTATGTCTTTCTTGTAAAATAAAATGAACCAGGAATCTGCTATGACTCTTGGAAAATGAAAAAAAAAAAAGAAATGGACATTTCTTCAATGAACTTTAGATGAGTATTTATTTGGAATTCAAATAATATTTTGATATAAAATACATTTGAAATCACATTATTTCAAATCGAGTATGAGAAATCACTAATGTAGTGTCCTAAAATAGTTCTTTGCAGAAGAAATTTATATCAATGTCTCAGATACGACAAGTTTAATAATGTTAGAAACAATAGGGATGAAATAGACTCTACAGAATCTCAATGACAAATAATAAATTGAATGAAATAGAAATTTCCTTTTTTCGAGGGATCTTGCTCCTCTGGACCTAAAATATTACAAGATGACTATAGAAATTAGAGGAATAAATGCTCAGACCCTAATCTTCTTGTTTGTTTGACAATACATGAAATATTTGATTGAAATAAATAGAGAAGAAGAAAATATAAGAAGAGAAAAATTTAAGCAGATCAATTCATAGAATCTTGGAAAGATATAGCTTTGGTTCCTGTAAAATCTTCGCCATTATGGAAACCTCTAGTTTCCAACCCTTGATGATGTCTTCTGTTTCCTTTTTAAAATCTGGTCTCAAAACGTCCTAAATTAGTTAGGGAAAACTTCTTGAAGTAGTTTCTACATGCTTCCTTCTTAGAGTAACCACTTTAAGTAATGCCTCATTTAAGTCTTATTAATGACTTTGTATCATTGGAATTCATTCCTTGAATTGGGACCCATTTTATCTTTAATAAAAGTCATTAAATAAACTTTTGTTTTCAAAATTTTAATTGGTTTCCTTTTTAAAAAGTGTATTGTATTTTAATTTTATGAGCAATATATTTAACCTTTCATTGATGTAAATCATTCTATATGCAATCTTCATCATCCCATATTTCCAACGAGTCCTCCCGAGCTAGAATAGGATCTTTATCTATCAATTTGTAGACTCGAGAAGTCGAGGTTCTAAACAAATTTTCCAGCGAACCATGAAAATTGAGCAAACTATTCTTTTGATTTTTTAGAGTATTATGGCCAATTTCAGCCTTTGAAACTTGTTCCATCATATCCTCGTCAAATTAAATTTCCAACTAGGTATGGTTTTTGCAAAATGGACACCCGAATCTTGTGTTATAAGCTCTGGAAGATCACTACTCAACGGCCATCCATTTAATTTGTGGATCAATTTGATCCCTTGATTAAATATGCCCTCTTTTGATCCCTCATGCATTGTGGTAATTGAAGAATTGGTGTTTATAATGTAAATTCCTTTCTTATTATTCATGTGAAGTAAAGGATCTTATGTAATCCATGCCTTATCTTATCTCTTAGTGCCTTAGAAAAATACATATCTCAGTAATATTTTGGTCAACTAGTCATTTCCCAGTCATCACCCAGTCAACCTGTAGATGTCTGACATGTCACATCTAATCACCATCTAGTCACCTACCACATATAACTTGGATATATGCCTAGAAAAATTAGGACAAAAGAAATAATATTAAAATAATATGAGGAATTCACAGAGTTATGTGAATGTAGAGGTAGGTAAGGTGGTAATTAATGGTACCGTAGACCGCAATAAGACTTAGTAAGAATGAGTTGTGAAAAAATCCTAGTGTTGAGTGAAGTGGAGAGGAGAGGTAAAAGGTAGTAAAAAGAGTTGTAAAACTTCATATAGAGGGGCATAGTATATGAAATAATGATCACCAACTTGTGGTAACTCATAAATTTGACTAAGTGTTGGAAGAGTTACGTGGTAAGAGGTAGTAAAAAGAGTTGTGAAAATTTATAAGTATGGGTGCATAATGAGGGTCGTGGAAGTCAAGGGTGTGTTTTGAGGGTCATGGAAATGAGGTGTAGTCATAATAAATACCACCAACCTGCGATAAGTTATAATAAATATGACTAAGTGCTAGAGAGGGGTTATGTGAAATAAAAAGAATTACGTGAAATATGGGAAGGAAAATGGAAATAGAAATATAAGAAAATAAAATGGAAATGGAAAATGAAATAATGGAAAAGAAAATAAAAGAAAATGGGAATATGAACGTGAACATGGAAATTGCTAAGTATGGAATATGGAGAGTAGTGCGGAAGTAGAAAAATGGTTAAGTATGGAGAGTAGTAAGAAAAGTAGTAAGGAAGGAGAGTAGAAAAGGGAAAATGAGACTAAGTATGAGAGGGATGGTTAAGGGGGAAATGATTCTAAGTATGAGAGGGATGGTTAAGGAAATAAGGGAGTGATGAGAAAAATGGCTAAGTATGAAATGAGAAAAGAAGTGAAGGGATAAGAGAGTATGAGAAAGGAAAATGGTTAAGTGTGGATATGGAGAGGAGATGGAAGATGAGAGTACTTAGTCAAACATTTGAAAATGTAGAGGATAAATGGGCACAATACTTAGAAAAATTATTCTTCCCATTCTTCAAAGTTCTTTTTGCAATCTCTCTATCTGACTTCTAGACAAAATTATCAATATCTTAGGCATATAGAGTCGGATTTTGATTCTGTAAAATTCATGACTACGTTGAAACTGAGGGATACACCATAAGGTGATGAACATGCAAAAAATCTTCCTTTTGATAATATTATTTCATTCCAAAGAGTGGAAAGTCGAGGTGACCAAATTTTTTATCAACAAATGGCTCTAACTGCAGGACAGTGACCCGTGTGTGTTGTTGAGAACACTAGAATAGGAAAACCATATTCCTTATCCATTGGGATATGGATTCATTTTCAAAATGAATTCTTGTAATTCTTACTCTATGGAGTTATCTTCAAATATTTCCTCCATTCAACAACTGCTTTATTATGCAAAACGTTGACTAAAGAAGAAAACTATGTACAAAGAAGATCTACCTACTCTATCTTACTTGAAGGAAAGAGGAAGTTTTAGGTGTTATAGGTAGATTTACAATGGAGCCATTCAAGCATTCAATTGATCTTTGGATGAAATCCATAATTAGGGAACATATCAGGGCCAGTACCAAAGATTCAAGGGACTGCTCAAAGTGTCTTGGAGAAAAATGGAACCAAATGTGCTGAGAATTTGATGGCATTGCTTGGCTAGAATTGCTTTGAAACCAAGTTTCATTATAATCAATTCTTAGTTGCTCAACAATGTTTTTTTTTTATTGGATGAGGAGTTTCCAATATGAGGATACTTTCATATTTCTCCTCATTACTATGCACATCCAATATTCTTGATTCACTGGCAATGTCTTGAAGGAATTCTTCCTTCATGGAATGTCAATATTTACCATCATTGTTCTCAAGATTAATTTCTTCCACCAATTCTTCTTGCTACCAATTTTCTTGCAGTTTCTCATCATCTGTTGAAACATTTTCCATATGAGTATGTTGGATGAAATCTTCTTGTACATTTGGTGGAGGCACCTCAATTTAATTTTCAAACTTTTTATTGGAAAGATCTTCATATGGAATATATGAGAGGCTGAAATCTTTCTCTTGCAAATTGGAATTCATTTCATTTTCAGCAATATGAGTTGATTCAGAAAAATCTTCCAATCTTTGAATATACTCTTCTTCCAAGTCAGTCACTTCATTGTCTTGTGTCCATATGGGAGAGGGTGGATGGGAAGTAACATTGGAAGCATTAGAAAAATCATATGAATGCACTCTTGGGATGAACTTTTCAACAAATGAAGTGTCCAAGATATCCCAACTGGTAATGTTCCCAGGTAGCAATCAAAATGTACCATTAAAGAGCATCCTCACATAGAGTTTCTAAAAATAATCAGCATGTAACATTGTCTTCAGTGAAATTTAAAACATCACATGTGCTTTTTAATATGACAAGTGTTGTTTTATATCCTCTGAAGTATTCCCAAAGAATGTGGAAAATGTTTCAATAGGAATATCAGGCATCTAAAAAAATACTTATGGTAGATTTA
>JASDQU010373483.1:144778-156899 GCA_032191745.1 Picea mariana
AGAGTTTCTAAAAATAATCAGCATGTAACATTGTCTTCAGTGAAATTTAAAACATCACATGTGCTTTTTAATATGACAAGTGTTGTTTTATATCCTCTGAAGTATTCCCAAAGAATGTGGAAAATGTTTCAATAGGAATATCAGGCATCTAAAAAAATACTTATGGTAGATTTAAAGGGATTCTATGCACCCGCCTCCTTCTTTGGATAACTCTTCATTTTGATAATTATTGTAAATTCAATGATGGGTTTGGTGAAGAAGGTAAAGGGACATCATAACATGAAATAAACTCTTCATAGGAGTCATAATATATCTCTTTTTGAGGTTCTTGAATCCTTCCAATGGAGTTGCTAGGGCATTTGATAATTCTTTCAATGGAATCGCTAGGGATTTCATCCTTCTGAATATTCAATGGTTCTTGGATAATTTTGAGGTCATTCAAATATATATAAATAATATTTTTATAAACCCCATGCATATAGAACAAACAACAATCTTATTGAATCTTCTTCTTGAAAATTTTTGAACCATGGAGACTTTGGTTTTTCAATCAAATCTAAAGCAAAGCCTTAGATATCTTGAAAATAAATTGTTCCTCAGTATGGTCTCCAAAAATGTTGATGTTTAGATTGGTCAAGATCCAAACAACAACCTCACAAGGATATGAACCCCCCTACATTTTTATAGAGGTGGTACTCCTCTTTGGCTAAAATGTTGGAAGGTTCTTTGTAACACACCCAACCCCTAAATACCCTTTCTAGGGATGGGCCATCAAATTTTTATCTTCCTAACTATCTCAAATCCTAATTATGGGATCTTCGATGGTTAATGCTCGTCATGAGCTTTCTAACGGTCACCCACGCACTAAAATATGAGCTCGGGTCAATAAGTTATGGCCTCCCAAAGCTACATGGGGTGTTGTTAGTTGGAGTTTTCAACGTTTGGCACTGAACATACCATTGTCCTAATCCCCAAAGTTCTAAAATCTCACTACGTGGCCTTAGCCATTCAACGATCGAAGTTTGGTGTTTTACATTGAACTTCCCTTTCTTTCGACATTCGAAAGTTGACAATCGATGTTTCAACGATCATCGTTGAACGTTTGACATTCGACGATCGACGATATTTATGAACATCCCTTTTTCCATACCATGCCCAAAACTCTTGAATTCCTGAAATATCACCACATGGCCTTGGCCCTTCGGTGATTGGCATTCGGAGTTTTAGGTTAGATGTTCCTATATTGTACCATGCCCTAAATCATCTGAACTCCTAAATTTTTCTAAACTCTCAGAGTCCTGATTATGTCATCAACCACGTTGGCCAGGTGTGGATGAACGAAAAGCTGACACGCGGCGAGTGTCAACAGTGAAATGTGTCCTCGATAAGGGTGACACATGTCATCCCATAATAGGCATAAGGGGTATATGAATCGACCAAATCTGGGTGACACATGGCACCTTAGTTGCAGGTCCACGTCACCCAGGATGATGTCAATGTGCCACGTCAACCCCCATCATATGTTTGATATTTATTCATGTGGATCCATAGATCCATGGTCCCCGTTACTTCGTGACTCCGGGATTTGGAGCTTTTCGACTCCTCTCAATGTGAATCCCTCGAAGAGACAAGTCTCTAGACTCTCAAATCTGGTGCCACGTGTCCTCTTCGACCAACAATCAATATTTACTTCAACGTTCGCGACTTCGGTGGTTTTCACAATTCGTAGACTCTTGTCCAGGATCCTCCAAAGTATGAAGTCTCCAAACTATGGGATCACTTGCCACATGTTCCTAGCATCAACAATCAGGATTTACTCCAGCTTGCAGAGCTTTCGGGTAACTCCTGCGTCCCTATAGCACCAAATACCTACGACTCTAGATAATTGTTGATTTGTGGACACATGTCCCTCCATTTTTAATGGTCTCGATTTACTCCGCAACTCCAATGTTTAGGATTTTTTGTGGTAAACCACTCCTATTCTTTTGAAGTAGGACTTCCCCGAAGCACTTAACGCTTCCCTTCCTAAGTCTGATCTAACTATTGAGAGGGATTTACATTGGATCCCCAGATCAATGACCCTCATCAATTCACGACTTCTTCCTTCAGCTATTTTTCAGGGTTGTGGAATCATAAGTTCTGAATTCCTGAAGCCAAAAGAGCTAGCCCCTTTTGGACTAGCATAGGGTTCCCAGACTCTGGTCACATGGGTCTCTTGGAAAATCTTGTGGGATAAGAACAAATTATTTTTGTAAAAAAGGGGTTAAGGATATGGGCATGAGCCCTCAGTCAAATGGGTGAATATTCTGAAAGGAAAATGTCCTTCTCCCATAGAGATGAACTTGACATTCCTGCTAAGGAGAATTCAAAGGATCGGCAGGACTTAGGCATTTTAGTTGCTCCTACCCCGACTCTCCTATGGACTCCCATCCCATGACTCTCTAGCAGCTAAAATGAGATAAATCAAAGATCATATAGATATAATAGTTTACATAAATCAAAGAGTATTTCTAATAACTATTCAAATACTGAAAATTTGAATCATAAACATAGGCATTTCATCATCACATCTAATATAATACATAGCGTATGAAAATACTTATCTATTTCAGATTATAGCCAATGAGATGACTGTGGGTGTGTGTCTTTCCACCCAACCATAGGCTCATAGGTATTCACTCTTAGCACTCTATCCACCCCTGTGCCAAACCATGATATCACTAGGGAACTTTCATATTTTCTCAAGGATTCCTTCTTTGTCACAATTTTTGCGAGGTTTATCAGATGCCTCCTTGACATCAAGCTTGCAGTCTCATGCTCAGTTTGTTCTCTTTTGTGAGCTCTCAGAGATCTCTTCTCCTTTCTCTTCAGTAACCAGAACAACTTATCAATCTTTCAGTTCCCCTTATCCCCTTGGGAGACTCTCTCCCTCTCTCCCTTTCATATGTATTCTCTCCTCCTCAAGAAGGTTATGGACATGTCCTGTTCTTTCTGTCATAAGGAAATGTACATCAGTCTAGGTCTCCAGGACTCTATGGTACTTCGGGCTGAAATTTTCATGTCTACTTCGCTAGACAATGCTTCCATTCATGGGGTTGGTTGATGGTTCAACCACTAGTCCTTTTCTAAGTTCTCCTTGGGGTCAGGATGAGGCATATCATTTCAATAAGGAAAAATTTGGGTCATTTGACATAATTAACCCTCTCCATAATTTTCCCATTTCTTTCCTCTAGTGATATCATGGCTAGTACTTCAAGGATTCACCCCCGCAGTCATTTGTTGGAAATCCAAACAAAATACACTTACATTTTTCACATGGCATAACATGTAAATCCTAATTTAATGATTAATTACAAGTTAGGGGAAATAGGGATATTAGAATCCCCTCCCCCTTAAAAGGAATGCCATCCCTGGTGTTCTTTCTCAGTAACACCTGTCATGCTTTTCTCATTCTGTTGCTTCAGAATTCTTGACCCTTTGTCTTGGTCAGTTCCTTTTCAAAATCTTGGCCTTCTTCACCTGTATTCAATAAACTTGGACAACAAGCATATTAATCATAGCATTCATGCGTAAACATTTTACTATTGTGCAAAATTCAAGAGGAAATTCTCATAATCTAGCACAAGACTTATCTGTGCAGTCTGTGGATTTGCATCCACATGGTTTCTTGGTTATCTTGGCTCACTGTCTTTGCTGGACATACCCATTGTGTGCATTATCCCAATCAATAGTTTATAAGAATTATCAAATTCTCCTCTTCCTTGTGGTCACTCACCTTCCAAGCCCAAGCTCAGGAATCCCCTTCTCTGTTATATAATTCCTCGGGTGATCCGTCTTACCTTTCCAAGGCTTTCTCACACAAGAATAACTTTAGAGACTTACATTCGAGGTGTCCCTCAGACTCGCTCTGTCGAGGTGTACCTCTAGCTTGTGTTGGAACAACAAAACATGTTATAGGTGATCATGGCTTACCACAGGGTTTCCATGTCCCGATCAGTAGCCTTTTTCTTTTTTTCCAACTTGAAAACCTTCATCTATCCTCCCTATACAAATATTTTTTTCATTTCACTTGTATCATAGGTATACAAAATTATGAGAAATCATCATCAATTTCAAATTCATAATTTTCTTGCAAATCTATTACCCACAGATTTCCACATTCCCCATTTATTTTCAGATCTGTTCCGCACAGGAACCCATTCACAAGTATGGGAATTTTCTTCCCATCGCAGTTTAGCTTAGCAGGCAATTGGTCTTCCTTATGGGCTTACAACACTACCATATCCAAGACCCTCTTTTCTTCTTTCAACTTCAAAAATTGTTATTTTTCATGCACATTATATTTTCAAACAATGCATACTAACAATCCAAGTCATTTTCATCTATTCAAGGGAAGAAAGTAAAAGGGAAAGCATTATTGTTTTTTTTGTAAGCATCCTTTCAACATACTAAAGTTTCCAAATGCAATTCAAATATTAAATGACTTTAATCAATGTGTCAATATTCATGGCCACATTGATACCCAATGCATCCTTGCATTGATTTTCAAGATGCCACACTAGGTGAACAACAATATTCTATGGTGTGTTGGAGTTTAACCAACCTCTTCACCATATGGCTTATTCTTTATCATTCACTCTTACAATAAGACTATGCTTCCTGCTATAGGTTGATCATGATCCCAAATCAGCGCACATGAAACTAAATGTTTCTCTTGAATTCACCAAAGAATTCTTCCTTCATTAGTAACCAGGGTTCCAACACTCATGTCCACCTAATTTTCTCTTTTCTTTAACACCTATACAATGTAAGTAAAATATTGGAAGGCCCTCCTTCCTCAATGGAAAATTCATTTTCTTCCCTTTATGCAAACCTGCATTTCCTCGAAGCAATTCCATGCAATGTGCTAACTATGAGCATCCTTATTCCCCAATATCCTTAGATTGGTCATTATACCCATGTTACTCTTTACTCATGAATTTTCTTGCAAATATTTTTAAATCACCCTTGAATGGCATAGACTTCCTCTCTTTATTGTTTAGATTCATGCTTCTTGAATCTTACCATGCTTGGGTAGCAATGGCACACAATGACCACTCAAAATTATTTGCATATCATTAGGATAATGAAATCTTTTCAGAAGGGATTTCTACCAATTTCCTTCATGCCTTATGCCACATAAGTATGAACATTCTTATAACTGCTATGGCTGCTAGAACCCTCTTGGATATTACCTCATCAATGGTGCTTTATGGGTACTTTTAAAGTCCCTTCAACAATATTTTAACAACAACCTCCCCATAGTTATCCTTTGCTTAAGTTTGTCCATCATTGGCAATTGTCTTTCTCAACACCTCCAATTCCTCTCTACCCATGTCATCCATCATGAATATATATTATTTGTTAGGTAGAATAAAATGCATATATCATAGCATTTTAGTCAATAAAACATTTTCAGATATGTGCTAGTATATCTTTATGCACTTCATTACATTATTCTTAATGTTTTCATGAGTGCAACACAACAATTCTCAATTGTTTCTACAGCCTTACAACCATCATCACTATGGTGTCAAAAATTTACCTTTCATTAGTACACCAGTTTCTCGTCCTAGAGAAAACATAATATACAGCAAGAAAGGAGTTAAGAGATCTTCCATTTTCCAACTCTTTCTACACAGCCTGAGACTTTCGGTCCAATTGGGCTATTTTCCAAGGCCTTACTGCCTTTGTTTAATATGGCTTCAACCAATCCTATTCATTCAAACTTACTTACTTACTTATTCTCCTTTATACAGTTGTACTTGTTCTTCATAGCTTCTCATCTAAGACCTACAATTATGTTAAACAATCCCAAGTCCTTAGGGTGAGAAAAGTGTTTCTCCTTTTCTCCTTCTTTACTTATGCAATCTACTTCTTATTGTGATATTGTTTCTCTTTTCCTTGAGTAGCCTCGGTTAGGCTCACCCTAACTCTTAGAATACATTAGCATGCTTTGACAGAAAACCTTTTGTTCATTATGAGCCATGACCCTGTGCACATTGCACATTACCATTTAGTTATTAGAATGGTCTACCCTTGTGGGTTAGTTTTCTACTCGTATATTTTGTTTTAGAATGAAATCTGGGATTCTTATATAAATAAGATGGTATCCCACTGCTCAATTCGCAGCAGTCATTAAGGTTGTGACTTTATTCTTCTAACAGATTATTCACACAGTTCCTCCATAGGGAACTCCTTCAGCATGTAACTTCCTTATTGTATATCCTTCTCTATTTTTGATGGCCTCAACATTGAATTAGCTTCGGTTGTTTACCAAATATTCCATAAGGAATATAAACATGCATCTTTGTTATGCATTCAAATTATTTGTCCATACATATTCCTTGTTTTGCTAACTTACATCCATGATGCACATAACCACACACATAATCATAAAACATTTAACCTATGATTGTTCACATTTTTTCTCATGCGGTCCTCAAAGGCTTAATCATGTTGCCCTTTTTCATGACAACAGAGCATCCTTGCTCATTTACTCTTTCATCTATTTATACTAACTGTTCCTGAGGGAATGGAACACATTCCCCTAAAGCCATCATTGAAACCCAATCTTTCATGGCTCCTCAGAATAGAGTTGGCCATGGATTCATGGTATTTATTCAATCTTGGCAAGTATAATTCTTTCCTGACATATCACTCATCAAAGAAACCATATTGTGCCTTTATTATACATATATTCTTACATCATACATGTGTGTCACTTGCACATTTAATATCATTCATACCTAGTTGGTATTAATATCAGGCTTCCTATCAATAAGCTTCACAATGCATTAAATCCATGCACTCAAGCCTACACACACCTAGCCCAAACATACATCATCGAAGCTCATTGATTACACCCTTTCCATGTTATACATGAACATGGACACATCAGACTTCTAGATCCTTCTTCCAAGGATATTACTACCACTATCAGGACAAGTTCCATAGAGATACTCAACACTAATATTTCCTCTCATTTGGGAGCTTGCAGTCATTCTCATGCTATCCACATGGCTAGTTTAACAAACATAATCATAACTATGTTTCTCTTTCTATATGACAACAACCAACAATAAATTTTTCTTGCCTCTGATGTTATAAGATGACTCAACAGAATGAAAATATTATTTGGGAAAATCCAACAGTTCCCCAAGGAAACCAAACAACTTATCAAGCTTCTCTTTAATGCCTCAAACCATTCTTGGGTAACAGGTTTCTACAAGGGAATCTTTTCCTAAACTCCCTCTTACAGCGATCTGAGTATACCAAGCTATTTCCATATGGTTATCACCTCTAGATATCAATCTGACCCATTGAGCTTCTATAAGTGCCCCAACACATCCTTTAACACGTTCAGGATCAACATTCAATCGACCATTTTACCTTATTTATAATAAATGTTAATGTCCAATAACATTTGGACTATTCCCTTAAAACGCAGATACAATTTCAAAGTATGTTACTTGCTAAGTATTTTAGTTCAGAACTCCAGAATATCTTTAGGTCATAATCAGTCTTAACCACTGTACCTAGAATTATTCCTTTTGTTCAGCAACAGTTGGGGATGGAGGTCACTCTCCTCCTCCCACAAGAATTTTGGCAGACTAGTTTCCTATCCACTAAGCAAGGGAGGTTGTTGTGATTTCTCACTCAATCATTCTATATATCTACAGCTTCATTTATCAGCTTCATTAGAAAAACCTTTCCCAACAATTCATGTACCCATAAACAAAATTCATTTCTTAGTTCCCTTCGAAACTCAAGAGTTTCACATGCTCTCCCTTTTCAGAGAATGGTCACCAGACTCATTCCTCTTATCATGAGGGGTTATACACATATACTAGGTTTAATCCTCCATTAAAGTAGTAATTATTACTGCTACGGATCCTTTCAATCCATTCACATCCAAGTATTGTTATTAGTTTCCATCGACATAATCCCACTCCTGTAGGATCGACTTATCATTTCCTAAAAGAAAATGGTAGGCTTCCTCTGCCACTGACTAGTATGATTCAATGTCATTGGGTAAAATACCAACTAAATTTTAAATGTGCATCCTTCTACTCAAGGAACTTATGCAAATGATTTTTGTTTGGAAGAAATATTCACAACAAACTCATCTTAGCGTTGGCAACCCAATCTTATTTCGGTACAACAACACGTACAATTGCACAGTGAAGTCAACTTCTTTATTTGGAAACATTAGCAACATACAGTGCAAATTTCCAAAGCATCTATCAATAGTAGAAGGTTTCATTCCTTGCTTCAGTAGAGGTTACTAAGACTCTTAGTTATAGGTAAATTAGGGTGTTACCCCTTAATGTACTCTAATAACATTTATATGCGACTTGTGCATGAGCCCAAGAAGGACAAGTGTTGTTTCCATGCTCTAATACCAATTTATAACACACCCAAACCCTAAATACCCTTTCTAGGGATGGGGCATCAAATGTTTTCTCTTCCTAACTATCTCAAATCATAATTTTGGGATCTTCATTGGTTACTGCTCATCATGAGATTTCTAACAGTCTCCCCTATACTAAAATCTGAGCTCAGGTCTGTAAGTTATGGCCTCTTGAAGCTACCAGGGGCATTGTTAGTTCGAGTCTTTGGTGTTCGGTGTTGAACATACCATTTTCCTAATCCCTGAACTTTTGATATCTATCCACGTGGCCTTAGCCATTTGACGATCGACATTCGACATTTTACGTTGAACATCTCTTTCTTTCGGCGTTTGACGGTCGACAATCATCATTTCGGCGATCGACAATCTTCATGAACATCCCTTTTTCCATACCATGCCCAAAACTCCCAAAATATTTCCATGTGGCCTTGGCCCTTTGGAGATCGGCATTCGACATTTTATGTTGGATGTTCCTATATTGTACCACGCCCCAAATCATCCTAACTCCTAAAGTTGTCCAAAATCTCAGAGTCCCGATCACGTCATCAACCACGTTGGCTAGGAGGGAATGAACCAGAAGCTGACATGTGGTGAGTGCCAAGGATGACACATGTCCTCAATAGAGGGTGATGTGTCATGCCCTAACATGCATAATGGGTATGTGAATCGGCCAAATCTGGATGACACATGGCACCTTAGTTGCAGTTCCACGTCACCTAGGAGGATGTCAGTGTTCCACGTCAACCCCCATCATACCGTTGAGATTTATCCACGTTGATCCATAGATCCATGGTCCTCATTACTTTGTGACGACGGGCTTCGGAGCTTACCGACTCCTCTCGACGTGAATTCCTTGAAGAGCTAAGTCTTCAGACTCTCGGATCTGGCGCCACATGTCCTCTTCAACCAACAGTCAAGATTTCCTTTAGCGTTCGTGAATTCAACGATTTTCACACTTTGTAGACTCTTGTCCAGGTTCCTCTGGAGTACAAAGTCTCCAGACTATGGGATCGCTTACCACTTGTACATAGCATTGACAATCATGATTTACTCCATCTTGCATAGCTCCGGGGTAACTCGCTCGTCCCTATATTTTCGAATACCCATGACTCTGTATAACTGTTGATCTATGGACATATGTCCCTCCATTTTCAACGGTCCCAATTTACTCCGTGACTTCGGTGTTCAGGAGTTTTCGGCAGTAGACCACTCCTATTATCTAGAAGTAGGACTTCGTCGAAGAACTTAGTGCTTCCCTTCCTAAGTCCGATCTAATGGTTGAGAGGGATCTACACTCGATCCCCAAATCGACGACCCTCATCAATTCATGACTTCAACCTTCGGCTATTTTCGAGGGTTGTGGAATTATAAGTTCTGAAGTCTCAAAGCCGAAAGAGCTAGCCCCTTTTGGACTAGCGCAGGGTTCCCAGGCCCTGGTCACATGGGTCTCTTGGAAAATCTTGTGGGCTAAGTGCAAATTATTTTTGTAGCAAATGGGTTAAGGACATGGGCATGAGCCCTTGATCAGATGGGTGAATAGTCTGAAGGGAAAACTCCCTTCTCCCACATAGATGAACTTGACATTCCCGCTAAGGAAAATTCAAAGGATCGACAGGACTTAGGCGATTTAGTTGATCCTACCCCAACTCTCATGCAAACTCCCATCCCATGACTCTCTAGCAACTAAACTGAGATAAATCAAATATCATATAGATATAACAGTTTACAAAAATCAAAGAGCATTTCTAATAACTGTTCAAATACTGAAAATTGAATCATAAACAAAGACATTTCATCATCACATCCAATATAATACATAGAGTATGAAAATACTTATCTATTTCAGATTATAGCCAACGAACGGACTGTGGATGTGCGCCTTTCCACCCAACCATAGGCTCAGAGGCATTCACTCTTAGCACTCTCTCCACCTCCGTGCCAAACCATGATATAGCTAGGGAACTTTTGCAATTTCTCAGGGATTCCTTCTCTGTCATGGTTTTTGCGAGGTATATCAGATGCCTTCTCAGCATCAAGCTCATGGTCTCCTGCTTAGTTCACACTCTTCTGTGAGCTCTTAGAGATCTCTTCTCCTTTCTCTCCACTAACCAGAAAATCTTATCAAGATTTTAGTTTTCCTTCTCCCCTTGGGAGCCTCTTACCCTCTCTCCCTTTCGTATGTCTTCTCTCCTCCTCGGGAAGGTTATGGACCTATCATGTTCCTTCTGTCAGAAGGAAAATCGGGTCATTCTGGGTCTACAGGACTCTATGGTACTTCGGGCTTACAGTTTCCTATCTACTCCGCCAGACCATGCTTCCATTCATGG
The DNA here is from genome assembly GCA_032191745.1 of Picea mariana. Classification (NCBI taxonomy): domain Eukaryota; kingdom Viridiplantae; phylum Streptophyta; class Pinopsida; order Pinales; family Pinaceae; genus Picea; species Picea mariana. The sequence goes on from JASDQU010373483.1 coordinate 155,558, forward strand.
GGGTGGTTGATGGTTCAACCACCAATCCTTTTCTGAGTTCTCCTTGGGGTCATGATGAGTTGTATCATTTCAGTAAGGAAAAATTTGGGTCATTTGACATAATGAACCCTCTCCATAATTTTCCCATTTCTTACCTTTAGTGATACCATGGCTAGTACTTCAAGGCTTCACCCCCGTAGTCGGTCATTGGAAATATAAACAAAATACATTTACATTATTCACATGCCACAGCATGGAAATCATAATTTAATGATTAATTACAAGCTAGTGGAAACAAGGGTATTACATTCTTTATATGATTTTATAATGAATGAAATATCTCCCAAAAAATCTTGTATATACAAATGTACAAGCCTTATATACATTTATACAAATATGCATCATATCATTTGAAGAAAGAAAGGATAAAGTGTGTCAGCAGATATTTGTGTGCACAAAGTTTTGGAGTCTCCTTTCAACAAACATTTTTTCTTTATTGTAAAATAAAATGAACCTGGAATATGCTATGACTCTTGGAAAATGAAAAAAAAAAGAAATGGGAAGGTCTTCAAAGAACTTTAGACGAGTATTTATTTGGAATTAAAAAGAGATTTTGATAGAAAATACATTTGAATTACATTGATGATGATGATGATGATGATGATGATTAACGTACACTAAGACCGAATTGGTCTATCAGACCTTAAGAGGGTAAGTGATTACTTGTGATTCTTTAGAATTTTGTTTCTGTGCTCGAAAAGCATTAAGAGAATATTTCCAAGATCACCATACTTTTGTTGAGTTAAGATGTTAGGAAGGTTGGTAGTGTGATAAATATTTTGAAAATGACATTTAATATGGGTATAGGCTGGACAATCTAAGAGAAAGTGTTTTTCATATTCAACCTTCTTTGTGTCACAAAGGTGACACACTCTTTCATCCCGTGGTGTTTTAGGAATTGACCAATGCCTAGTTTCAATATGGAGCTTGTGAGAATTTGTTCTTATCTTAGCAATGCTTTTTTTTTCTTTACACTTGGCAAAACAAATAGATAATTTTGATCTTCTATATTAGGGTTGATTACATCTTTATAACACCTTAATTTTCGTTTTTCCTCTAACTCTTTATCCAACCACATTTTCTCTTTAAATTTTGATTTGACGCTTTTTTTAATAGTATATTTTTTCTGCAAAATGGTTTCTTCCATGATTCCCCAATAGTTTAGCCAAGACTGGGCGTCTTTATGCCATCCTCGCTTGAGTCGATGGTGGTTCTGACTTGATTTTGAAGCAATTTTAGGTAGCCTCTTGTCTTCCATGTTGTTTAACTTGTTCTTATACATTAGGTATCTAGTCATAGCCAT
>JASDQU010373483.1:157035-178956 GCA_032191745.1 Picea mariana
TCATTGGATATAATTGAATGGTTTAAGTATAAGTTGGAAAAGTTTTTTAAAAATTGTACTTGATACTGATTCACCCCACTCTCAGTATCAACAGTTACAGCATCCATTCATGAGATGAAATCAGAAATAATTTGTCTCCACACCCAATCATACACACTTTTGATGAAAAACAAAAAAAAAATTATGGTCATAAACAAGAATTCTCAACTAAGGTAGCTCTGAAATAGTTCTTTACAAAATCCAAAAATGAGGGTCTTTGCAACAACCATCAACCCTTTGCTAATAGGTCGACCCTCCTACTTATAACATATTATTAACTAAAAATAACTATTAAAGTGTAGCTAAGTAAAACAAAACTCACCACATGGTGCTTTCTTCTATCCGTCTTCAAAGAGTCATCAAATGATCTCACTTGAGTAGATGACTCTTCTCATACTCTGACCACTTGATGAAGAGATCCTTGCATGTGTTAGCATATGGGAATCTATGTTGTTTCATTGGGGCCAAAAGAATCTTTGTTATCTCTACTGCTTGTGCCTAATACTTGACTATTCTGGCACTTAAATTTTGTAACATGGATCGAGCTTTGATTGGGTGCTCCATGAACTGTTGCACCTATCCTGGCACCAAGTGTACCACCTTTTCTATTTCGAAAACCCATGATGAGTCTTGTTCAGCATGTGATTTGACTATGTCGTGCAAGTCAAAAATTTCATCGGGTGTGTCAAATTTGGGGAGGTCGATGTCTCTCATCGCCAGGTTGATCTTGGTCTAGCTCTTTTCGCACCTGGCCCATTTCTCTTGGATTTCCCGATGAGGTTATTGAGCCATTTTTTCCCAATATTTGGTCAATTTCTTTATGCGGACAAGGCTTCTTTCCTTTAGTACCCAGATGCCATGCTCTTCGGCATCTTGACCCTGTTGACCCGCGTTGATATTGTTGATCCATTCCACGGCTTGGTGTGCTTTATCATACCACATGTCCATATCCTTCTATGTGGCCAACGCCATGAGGGTGTCTTCTTGAAGCTCGGATATCCTTGCAGTGAATAGGTGTCGTTCATCTGTAAATTTGTTGTAGGCCTCCTGGAATTTTCCCCTTAGGAACATCGTAGCATGTGTGGTGTCCTGGTAATATTTCTCCAAGTGGCACAAATGTTCAAATTCCTTCAGAGCAGCAGCCATGTCCTCTTCATCCCTTTTCTCTCTGTCCAGGGTGGCATCTGTGATTTCCATCCCTACGCCGATAAGTTCGAATGTCTTGGCATGCTCTGTGTTGATCATATTTTCCTCTGTGGTGATGAGGATGGAGCGATCTAGAGTGATCCTTCTCTTCTTGGTGGTTCTCTACACAATATGTTTCCTTTTCTGGTCATAAGTGATGGCATGTATGTCAGTGACTTTAGCCACGGGTTTGGGGATTTGTTGATCTCCCTAGGTGAGCATATTTCCCAAGCTCTCGATGGTATATATTTGTTCAAGACTGGGCTCTTGAAATTCCTCGATGTGTTCTAAAGGTCCAGCTTCTATTTGTTTCTCATCAGGAAGTTGAGTACCGATTGAAATTGAGGCATCGAGGGTAGGCTCAGTACTTACTTAATAATCGATCGTTGAGACATCAATTTTCTGTTGTGGAGCTTCTTATTTTTGTTCACCTGGTCCTGGCTCATCCGTCGGACTATCCTTTTGAGTTTCTGGCTCATCGAATGGTTCAATTTCTAAGACACTTTTGACCTCCCGGTCATTTTGTGAAGGGCTCTGAATTTGAGCATCGAAATATGGGGAAGATGTCTTCTCTAGTTCCTTTTCCTCTATGATCTGTATAGGAGTCACCAGGGATACCTCCAGGATTTCTTCATCATCATAGATGTTTATCAATTCACGGAGGGGGTTTAGTGTACTTGCTCTCCCTGATGTTCCTACTATCTCCGACTGAGTTGAAACATCCCCGGGTCATCTGTCCTGTGGCATTGTAATTTCAAGGTTATCTAACTCGACGATTTCATCAATATCTATTAGCTCAGAGCCGCTTGGATCTTACCGGCTTTCATCTGGGTTGTCGGCAGAGGCCCCTATCGTTCCTATGAGGTCCGGTTCATCTTAAAGCTGATAAATTATTCATTGCGCCTATTCTATCATGAGAAATCCCCTTTCACATGCATCCTATGTCATAGGGAATCCTTTATCCTGCACTGGGGCCACCAGGGGAACCTCTGTTGCTTTTGTTACTTTGCTTTCATCTTTGGATCTGAGGGCCTCTTGAGCCAATTTCTCTATGTTCGTTGCCTGTTCATCCAGGCTCATGGCCCTGAACCTTTTCATTTTGGGGTCGGTCATCCTTGATACCACCTCGTCCCAATCCTGGGCATTTTCTGTGAATACTTCATCTTCAAATTTGTCGTGGGTGTATGGCCAGCAGGACGATACTTGTGAAGCATGTCGCAAGACCAGGCTCTTTGGATCATGCTTGCAGAATCAACCTCTCTAGAACCTAAAATCGAGCTTCCTCAACCCTTATTATTTAGCTTGAGCTATATATTTAACCAAGTAATAACCTACATGGAAACTATAAGGAATGAATGCCCGCTTCTTGTCCTTAACTAGGGTGGCGTTGTAGCCTTGCAGGATGGTTTGATAGCATATCTCCCCTACTACAATCCGGTCCAGGACATTAACTGGTAATATATGTGGTGCTTCGGTAGCCTCGAACACCCTGATGTAGGTTTCGCGCTCGTCCAAGTACCAGTGGCCTACCTTTGATATCATTTTATTGGCCGCAGTCGATAGTCTCGAGCATTCTTTCTTAAAAAGAATGAAATAAATCTGTGTGATGAATTCATCGCAGATGAGGGAGTAAGACATTTTATAACTGTTCTCCCAAAGGATGTTGAAATAGACGTTGATCGAGAGCTCTGCAACATGCTAGCTCAGATTCATTCCGGCGAAAATGTTTCTAGCGCACATGACATCAAGCAAATATGAAGCCATGTAGAAAACCGGTATCTCTCCCTCCTTCAGCATCTGAGCCTATTCTATATATATGCTCATTTGTTTAGAAATTATGGCTCCCAAGTTGAAACTTCTCCCAGAGATATCCACTGTGTAAGATAAGGGCATCCATGCCTCTGAAAAATCTAGAGCAGTCCTTCTCTCCATATAATCGATAGATGAGAGCCATCAAATAGATGTATGGCCCCCTTAAATTTGTCATTGAGTACCAGCCAGTTCTCTGGTTGGTGTATTTCTTATCCTCCCTCCACCATAAGGCCATCACCCGATAGGTGTCGTGGCGCTCATAGAACTTTACGACAAAATCTATTTTTAGTCGCTCCTCAAGGTCTCTAATCTTGTAATACTTCTGTACTTCCACCGGTAAGAACACTTTGACACAACCCCCATTTTCATCATTGATCAAACACTTATGTGTGTATGTGTGCTCGATGAGCCACTTCAAGACTTCAATACAGGGAAAAACATGAGTTTTTCTCACCACCATATGCAGGTATGAACGTCGGATGTTCGAGAACACTTCGTCGTCGAGCGCTCTAACATATGGATCACTGTGTTGTACATATTTTGGGTATTCCTCCTGGATGATCTTGTTAAATAGTTCTCCCCAATGCGGGAGTGCCATCTTCAATCTCGTGCTTGCTTCTGTATCTCCAAAGGTCGGAGGCTAGATGAAAGCCTTCTTCATCGATGTTTTGATGAGAAGCTCTAGTCTTGATGTGTATTCCAATTGTTTTGTGACCCCTGGAGTGGAGCCTTCACCTACCTCTGGTTCTTTCAGCTTCGATGCCCTCGGGGATCATCTGGTGGTCAGCTTTCTTGGCGACATTGTTCCTGCAACTCAAAACAAATTTTTAGAGACTGTGTAAAGAACAAACCAGATAAAAATATATCAACTGTAACTATGTAAAATCCACAAAATTGGATACATACTTGTAAATATTGCTAAACCTGGTTATTTTGATACTCACGGGGTCTCTGCATCTTTGGAATTACTCGTCTTGCTTCTTCGGATTCTCTGAATATCCTTGCATGCAGAATGATTTCGTTTACAATGGATAGAGAGAATTTAAACCAGGGAAGAACTTTACATGTCGCATCAGCCATTCAATTCGGGTGATGAGTGAAATTTAAACAGATTTGTCGTCAAATCTCTACACTTAAATTCATTGTGGGTTTGCGGTTGAGGCGCGGGAGTGATGCGGTCTATCGGTGGTTTTAAAAAACTGCTTTGATTGGTGCACGAGGTAGAAACTAATGTGATATTTGGTGTTAATTAGCCCCTTAAATGCTCAAAATCCGATCGTATCTAATGCTAAAACGTCCCTTCAGGTCGCTCTCCCAGTGGATGGATCGGGGATCGGGGATGTGCTATGAACGTTTGTTCCTTCCATGCTCCCGGGTATCTCTCGAGCGGTAGCGCTCCATCCTCGTCCAGGGGGCAAGGCGTTTTTTAGCGATCAATCAACCATGAGCGTTAGAAATTAACTGGTGATGTCCTTTTTTAAAAAGCTTCTGACACGGATCAATCTTACCGTACAATGTTGTTGTGGCAAAGATGACTGGGAGGTCTGACTTAAACCTAGGGAACCAAGAATGACTTGGGGTAAAACTAGACCGTACGATTTTCCCAATCTGGTAAAGACACATGGCATTGAAAACTGATGACCTAATTCGCGTGTATTAATCAGATTTAAGACTTTCATCAAGTTATTCGTTCTAAAACAAGCCTTAGCTTGTCGATGCTGAAAAAGTATCCAGGATCGGTGATCGATGATAAACATATCAAGTGCTTTCTTCAGATTAGCTTCCTCGAAAAAGTCTTGATGCCGAAAATGCATCGGGGATCGGTGATAGGGAATATTTTTTAGCACGATCAAAATGTTTGTGGAGATCCATTTAGGTTTTCCTCGATTTTGATAAGTGCATCAGCTATCAGCTATCAGTGATATCTTTTCTTTCTTTGTTAACGTCTATTCCCCTCATCTTTTACCGATGTCGATGAAGATAGGCTATCGGCGATATCCTTATGCAAGAATTGTCGCAAAACAAAACTTCCTTTTGTTGATGCCGATGAAGATCGGGCCTTGGTGACTGAGGTTTTCTGAGTGGTTCTTTTCCTTATTTTAATTCCTTCCAATGTCGAATATGAGCACAGCGGATGAAGTGTTTAGGCTATTGATTCTTTATTTAGGTTTTAAGCCCTTTTAATTCATGGGGTTTCATAAATTCAAACAAACCTGAAACGCTGATGAGATTCGAGATAATAAGTAAAGACAAACATTTCTCAAAATGAAGTTGAATCAAACAGTGCAAAGATCAAGTGGTACCCAAAAAGTAAAAATTTGACATAGGCTTTTTAGGGTGTGTTGAGTGCTCAACACCTTCATATAAGGGTTTTTGTGCCTGATGATTTTTAGATTCGTCAAGATCCAAACAACAACCTCATGAGAATATGAATCCCTCTACGTTTTTATATAGGTGGTACTCTTCTTTGGATGAAATGTTGGAAGGTTATTTATATGATTCTACAATGAATGAAATATCTCCCAACAAAGATTGTATCTACAAATGTACAACCCTTATATACATTTATACAAATATACATCATATCATTTGAAGAAAGAAAGGATAAATTGTGTCAACAAATATTGGTGTCCAAAAGGTTTTGGAGTCTCCTTTCAATGGACATTATTTCTTTCTTGTAAAATAAAATGAACCAGGAATCTGCTATGACTCTTGGAAAATGAAAAAAAAAAAATGGACATTTCTTCAATGAACTTTAGATAAGTATTTATTTGGAATTCAAAAAATATTTTGATATAAAATACATTTGAAATCACATTATTTCAAATCAAGTATGAGAAATCACTAATGTAGTGTCCTAAAATAGTTCTTTGCAGATTAAATTTATATCAATGTCTCAGATACGACAAGTTTAATAATGTTAGAAACAAGAGGGATGAAATAGCCTCTACAGAATCTCAATGACAAATAATAAATTGAATGAAATAGAAATTTCCTTTTTTCGAGGGATCTTGCTCCTCTAGACCTGAAATATTACAAGATGACTATAGAAATTAGAGGAATAAATGCTCAAGCCCTAATTTTCTTGTTTGTTTGACAATACATGAAATATTTGATTGAAATAAATAGAGAAGAAGAAAATATAAGGAGAGAAAAATTTAAGCAAATAAATTCATAGAATCTTGGAAAGATATAGCTTTGGTTCCTGCAAACTCTTCGCCACTATGGAAACCTCTAGTTTCCAACCCTTGATGATGTCTTCTCTTTCCTTTTTAAAATCTGGTCTCAAAACATCCTGAATTAGTTAGGGAAAACTTCTTGAAGTAGTTTCTACATGCTTCCTTCTTGGAGTAACCACTTTAAGTAATGCCTCATTTAAGTCTTATTAATGACGTTGTATCATTGGAATTCATTCCTTGAATTGGGGCCCATTTTATCTTTAATAAAAGTCATTAAATAAACTTTTATTTTCAAAAATTTTAATTGGTTTCCTTTTTAAAAAGTGTATTGTGTTTTAATTTTATGAGCAATATATTTAACCTTTCATTGATGTAAACCATTCTATATGCAATCTTCATCATCCCATATTTCCAACGAGTCCTCCCAAGCTAGAATAGGATCTTTATCTATCAATTTGTAGACTCGGGAAGTCGAGGTTCTAAACAAATTTTCCAGCGAACCATGAAAATTGAGCAAACTGTTCTTTTGATTTTTTAGAGTATTATGGCCAATTTCAGCCCTTGAAACCTGTTCCATCATATTCCTCATCAAATTTAATTTCCAACGAGGTATGGTTTTCGCAAAATGGACACCCGAATCTTGTGTTATAAGCTCTAGAAAATCACTACTCAACGGCCATCCATTTAATTTGTGGATCAATCTGATCCCTTGATTAAATATGCCCTATTTTGATCCCACATGCATTGTGGTAATTGAAGAATTGGTGTTTATAATGTAAATTCCTTGCTTATTATTCATGTGAATTAAAGGATTTTATGTAATTCATGCCTTATCTTATCTCTTAGTGCCTTTGAAAAATACATATCTCAGTAATATTTTGGTCAACCAGTCATTTCCCAGTCATCACCCAGTCAACCTGTAGATGTCTGACATGTCACATCTAATCACCATCCAGTCACCTACCACATATAACTTGGATATATGCCTAGAAAAATTAGGACAAAAGAAATAATATTAAAATAATATGAGGAATTCTCAGAGTTATGTGAATGCAGAGGCAGGTAAGGTGGTAATTAATGGTACCGTAGACCGTAATAAGACTTAGTAAGAATGAGTTGTGAAAAAATCCTAGTGTTGAGTGAAGTGGAGAGGAGAGGTAAAAGGTAGTAAAAAGATTTGTAAAACTTCATATGGAGGGGCATAGTATATGAAAGAATGATCACCAACTTGTGGTAACTCATAAATTTAAATAAGTGTTGGAAGAGTTACGTGGTAAGAGGTAGTAAAAAGAGTTGTGAAAATTTCTAAGTATGGATGCATAATGAGGGTCGTGGAAGTCAAGGGTGTGTTGTGAGGGTCATGGAAATGAGGTATAGTCATAATAAATATCACCAACCCGTGATAAGTTATAATAAATATGACTAAGTGCTAGAGAGGGGTTATGTGGAATAAAAAGAATTATGTGAAATATGGGAAGGAAAATGGAAATGGAAATATAAGAAAATAAAATGGAAATGGAAAATGAAATAATGGAAAAGAAAATAAAAGGAAATGGGAATATGAACGTGAACGTGGAAATGGCTAAGTATGGAATATGGAATATGGAGAGTAGCGTGGAAGTAGAAAAATGGTTAAGTATGGAGAGTAGTAAGAAACGTAATAAGGAAGGAGAGTAGAAAAGGGAAAATGAGACTAAGTATGAGAGGGATGGTTAAGGGGGAAATGATTCTAAGTGTGAGAGGGATGGTTAAGGAAATAAGAGAGTAATGAGAAAAATGGCTAAGTATGAAATGAGAAAAGAAGTGAAGGGATAAGAGAGTATGAGAAGGGAAAATGGTTAAGTGTGGAGATGGAGAAGAGATGGAAGATGAGAGTACTTAGTCAAACATTTGAAAATGTAGAGGATAAATGGGCACAATACTTAGAAAAATTATTCTTCCCATTATTCAAAGTTCTCTTTGCAATCTCTATATCTGACTTCTAGACAAAATTATCAATATCTTGGGCATACAGAGTCGGATTTTGATTCTGTAAAATTCATGACTACGTTGAAACTGAGGGATACACCATAAGGTGATGAACATGCAAAAAATATTCATTTTTATAATATTATTTTATTCCAAAGAGTGGAAAATCGAGGTGACCAAATTTTCGATCAACAAATGGCTCCAACTGCAGGACAGTGACCCGTGTGGGTTGTTGAGAACACTAGAATAGGAAAACCATATTCCTTATCCATTGGGATATGGATTCATTTTCAAAATGAATTCTTGTAATTCTTACTCTATGGAGTTATCTTCAAATATTTCCTCCATTCAACAACTGCTTTATTATGCAAAACATTGACTAAAGAAGAAAACTATGTACAAAGAAGATCTACCTACTCTATCTTACTTGAAGGAAAGAGGAAGTTTTAGGTGTTATAGGTAGATTTACAATGGAGCCATTCAAGAATCCAATTTATCTTTGGATGAAATCCATAATTAGGGAACATATCAAGGCTGGTACCAAAGAGTCAAGGGACTGCTCAAAGTGTCTTGGAGAAAAATTGAACCAAATGTGCTGAGAATTTGATGGCATTTCTTGGCCAGCAATGCTTTGAAACCAAGTTTCAATATAATCAATTCTTAGTTGCTCAACAATGTTGTTGTTTTTTATTGGATGAGGAGTTTCCAATATGAGGATACTTTCATATTTCTCCTCATTACTATCCACATCCAATATTATTGATTCACTGGCAATGTCTTGAAGGAATTCTTCCTTCATGGAATGTCAATATTTCCCATCATTGTTCTCAACATTAATTTATTCCACCAATTCTTCTTGCTACCAATTTTCTTGCAGTTTTTCATCATCTGTTGAAACATTTTCCATATGAGTATGTTGGATGAAATATTCTTGTACATTTGGTGGAGGCACCTCAATTTAATTTTCAAACTTGTTATTGGAAAGATCTTCATATGGAGTATATGAGAGGCTGAAATCTTTCTCTTGCAAATTGGAATTCATTTCATTTTCAGCAATATGACTTGATTCAGAAAAATCTTCCAATCTTTGAATATACTCTTCTTCCAAGTCAGTCACTTCACTGTCTTGTGTCCATATGGGAGAGGGTGGATGGGAAGCAACACTGGAAGCATTAGAAAAATCATATGAATGCACTCTTGGGATGAAATTTTCAACAAATGAAGTGTCCAACACATCCCAACTAGTAATGTTCTCAGGTAGCAATGAAATGTACCATTAAAGAGCATCCTCACATAGAGTTTGTAAAAATAATCGACATGTAACAATGTCTTCAGTGAAATTTAAAACATCACATGTTCTTTTTAATATGACAAGTGTTGTTCTATATCCTCTGAAGTATTCCCAAATAATGTGGAAAATGTTTCAATAGGAATATTAGTCATCTAAAAAAATACTTATGGTAGATTTAAAGGGATTCTATGCAGTCGCCTCCTTCTTTGGATAACTCTTCCTTTTGCTAATTATTGTAAATTCATTGATGGGTGTGGTGAATAAGGTAAAGGGACATCGTGACATGAAATAAACTCCTCATAGGAGTCATAATATATCTCTTTTTGAGATTCTTGAATCCTTCCAATAGAGTTGCTAGGGCATTTGATAATTCTTTCAATGGAATCGCTAGGGATTTCATCCTCCCGAATATTCGATGGTTCTTGGATAATTTTCAGGTCATTCAAATATATATAAATAATATTTTTATAGACCCCATGCATATAGAACAAACAACAATCTTATTGAATCTTCTTCTTGAAAATTTTTGAACCATGGAGACTCTAGTTTTTCAATCAAATCTAAAGCAAATCCTTAGATATCTTGAAAATAAATTGTTCCTCGGTATGGTCTCCAAAAATGTTGATGTTTAGATTGGTCATGATTCAAACAACAACCTCATGAGGATATGAACCCCCCTGCATTTTTATAGAGGTGGTACTCCTCTTTGGCTGAAATGTTGAAAGGTTCTTTATAACACACCCAACCCCTAAATACCCTTTCTAGGGATGGGGCATCAATTTTTTTATCTTCCTAACTATCTCAAATCCTAATTCTAGGATCTTCGATGGTTAATGCTCATCGTGAGATTTCTAACGGTCACCCCCGCACTAAAATCTGAGCTCGGGTCTATAAGTTATGGCCTCCTGAAGCTACACGGGGTGTTGTTAGTTGGAGTTTTCAACATTTGGCGCTGAACATACCATTGTCCTAATCCCTGAAGTTCTAAAATCTCGCTACGTGGCCTTATCCATTCAACGATCGAAGTTTGGTGCTTTACGCTGAACGTCCCTTTCTTTCGACATTCGACGTTTCGACGATCATCGTTGAATGTTTGACGTTCAACGATGGACGATATTTATGAGCATCCCTTTTTCCATACCATGCCCAAAAATCCTGAACTCCTAAAATATCACCATGTGGCCTTGGTCATTCGGAGTTTTAGGTTAGATGTTCCTATATTGTACCATGCCCCAAATCATCTAAACTCCTGAATTTTTCTAAATTCTCAGAGTCCCAATTACGTCATCAACCACGTTGGCCAGGTGGGGATGAATCAAAAGCTGACACGCGGCGAGTGTCAGCAGTGAAACGTGTCCGCGATAAGGGTGACACATGTCATCCCCTAATAGGCATAAGGGGTATGTGAATCGACCAAATCTGGGTGACACATGGCACCTTAGTTGCGGGTCCACGTCACCCAGGATGATGTCAGTGTGTCATGTCAACCCCCATCATACGTTTGATATTTATCCATGTGGATCCATAGATCCATGGTCCCCGTTACTTCGCGACTCCAAACTTTGGAGATTACCGACTCCTCTCGATGTGAATCCCTTGAAGCGCCAAGTCTCTAGACTCTCGGATCTGGTGCCACGTGTCCTCTTTGACCAACAATCGATATTTACTTCAACGTTCGCGACTTTGGTAGTTTTCGCACTTCGCAGACTCTTGGCCAGAATCCTCCAGAGTATGAAGTCTCCAAACTACGGGATCACTTTCCACATGTACCTAGCATCGACAGTCAAGATTTACTCCAGCTTGCATAGCTCCCGGGTAACTCCTGCGTCCCTATATCGCCAAATACCTGCGACTCTAGATAACCGTTGATTTGTGGACACGTGTCCCTCCATTTTTAATGGTCCTGATTTACTCCACAAATCTAACGTTTAGGAGTTTTTGGCAGTAGACCACTCCTATTCTCCTGAAGTAGGACTTCCCCGAAGCACTTAACACTTCCATTCCTAAGTCTGATCTAATTGTTGAGAGGGATCTACACTGGATCCCTAGATCGATGACCCTCGTCAATTCGCGACTTCTGCCTTCGATTATTTTTTAGGGTTGTGGAATCATAAGTTATGAATTCCCGAAGCCAAAAGAGCTAGCCCCTTTTGCACTAGCATAGGGTTCCTAGGCCCTGGTCACATGAGTCTCTTGGAAAATCTTGTGGGATAAGAACAAATTATTTTTGCAACAAAGGGGTTAAGGGTATGGGCATGAGCCCTCGGTCAGATGGGTGAATATTTTGAAGGGAAAATGTCCTTCTCCCATAGAGATGAACTTGACATTCCCGCTAAGGAGAATTCAAAGGATCGGCAGGACTTAGGCATTTTAGTTGATCTTACCCTGACTCTCTTGTGGACTCCCATCCCATGACTCTCTAGCAGCTAAAATGAGATAAATCAAAGATCATATAGATATAATAGTTTACATAAATCAAAGAATATTTCTAATAACTATTCAAATACTAAAAATTTGAATCATAAACACAGACATTTCATCATCACATCTAATATAATACATAGAGTATGAAAATACTTATCTATTTCATATTATAGCCAATGAGTTGACTGTGGGTGTGTGTCTTTCCACCCAACCATAGGCTCATAGGCATTCACTCTTAGCACTCTATCCACTCCCATGCCAAACCATGATATCACTAGGGAACTTTCGTAGTTTCTCAAGGATTCCTTATTTGTCACGGTTTCTGTGAGGTTTATCAAATGCCTCCTTGGCATCAAGCTCACAGTCTCCTGCTTAGTTTATGCTCTTCTGTGAGCTCTCAGAGATCTATTCTCCTTTCTCTCTAGTAACCAGAACAACTTATCAATATTTTAGTTCCCCTTGGGAGCCTCTCTCCCTCTCTCCCTTTCATATGTATTCTCTCCTCCTTGGGAAGGTTATGGACATGTCCTATTCTTTCTGTCAGAAGGAAACATACATCAGTCTAGGTCTGCAGGACTCTGTGGTACTTTGGGATGAAATTTTCATGTCTACTTCGCTAGACAATGCTTCCATTCATGGGGTTGGTTGATGGTTCAACCACCAGTCCTTTTCTGAGTTCTCCTTGGGGTCAGGATGAGGCATATCATTTCAACAAGGAGAAATTTGGGTCATTTGACATAATTAACCGTCTCCATAATTTTCCCATTTCTTTCCTCTAGTGATATCATGGCTAGTACTTCAAGTATTCACCCCCGCAGTCATTCGTTGGAAATCTAAACAAAATACATTTACATTTTTCACATGGCATAACATGGAAATCCTAATTTAATGATTAATTACAAGTTGGGGGAAACAAGGGTATTAGAATCCCCTCCTCCTTAAAAGGAACACCATCCCTGGTTTCTTTCTCAGTAACACCTTTCATGCCTTTCTCATTTAGTTGCTTCAGAATTCTTGACCCTCTCTCTTGGTCGGTTCCTTTTCAAACTCTTGGCCTTCTTCACCTATATTCAATAAACTTGGACAACAAGCATATTAATCATAACATTCATGCGTAAACATTTTACTGTTGTGAAAAATTCAAGAGGAAATTCTCATAATCTAGCACAAGACTTATCTATGGATTTGCATCCACATGGTTTCCTAGTTATCTTGGCTCACTGTCTTTCCTAGACATATCCATTGTGTGCATGATCCCAATCAATAGTTTATAAGAATTATCGAAGTCTCCTCTTCCTTGTGGTCACTCACCTTCCAAGCCCAGGCTCAAGAATTCCCTTCTCTGTTATACAATTCCTCGAGCAATCCATCTTACCTTTCCAAGGCTTTCTCGCACAAGAATAATTTTAGAGACTTCATTGAGACTTACATTCGATGTGTCCCTCAGACTCGCTCTGTCGAGGCATCCCTCCGGCTTGTGTTGGAACAACACAACATGTTATAGGTGATCATGGCTTACCACAGGGTTCCCCTATCCCAATCAGTTTCCTTTTTCATGTTTTCCAGCTTGAGAACCTTCATCTATCCTCTCTAGACAAATATTTTTTTCATCTCACGTGTATCATAGGTATAAAAAATTATGAGAAATTATCATCACTTTCAAATTCAGAATTTTCTTGCAAATCTGTTACCCACGGATTTCCACATTCCCCATTTATTTTCAGATCTGTTCTGCACAGGAACCCAATTCACAAGTATGGGACTTTCCTTCCCATCGCAGTTTAGCTCAGCAAACAATTGGTCTTCCTTATGGGCTTACAACACTGCCATATCCAAGACCCTCTTTTCTTCTGGCAACTTCAACATTCCTCAACTAAACAAATTGTTAGTTTTCATGCACATTATATTTTCAAACAATGCATACTAACAATCCAAGTCATTTTCATCTATTCAAGGGAACAAAGTAAAAGGGAAATCATTAAATTTTTTTTGTAAGCATCCTTTCAACATACTAAAGTTTCCAAATGCAATTCAAATATTAAATGACTTTAATCAATGTGTCAATATTCATGGCCACATTGATACCCAATGCATCCTTGCATTGATTTTCAAGCCACCACACTAGGTGAACAACAATATTCTATGGTATGTTGGAGTTTAACCAACCTCTTCACCATATGGCTTATTCTTTCTCGTTCACTCTTACAACAGGACTATGCTTCCTGCTATAAGCTGATCATGATCCCAAATCAGCGCACATGAAACTAAATGTTTCTCTTGAATTCACCCAAGAATTCTTCCTTCATTAGTAACCAGGGTGCCAACACTCATGACCACCTAATTTTCCCTTTTCTTTAAAAAATATACAATGTAAGTAAAATATTGGAAGGCCCTCCTTCCTCAATGGAAAATTTGTTTTCTTCCCTTTATGCAAACCTGCATTTCCTCAAAGCAATTCCATGCAATGTGCTAACTATGAGCATCCTTATTCCCCAATATCCTTAGATTGGTCATTGTACCCATGTTACTCTTTACTCATGCATTTTCTTGCAAATATTTTTAACTCGTCCTTGAATGGCATAGACTTCCTCTCTTTATTGTTTAGATTCAAGCTTCTTGAATCTTACCATGCTTGGGTAGCAATGGCACACAACAGCCACTCAAAAGTATTTGCATATCATTAGGATAATGAAATCTTTTCAGAAGTTATTCCTACCAATTTCCTTCATACCTTATGCCACATAGGTATGAACATTCTTATACCTGCTCTGGCTGCTAGAACCCTCTCGGATATTACCTCATCAATGGTTCTTTGTGGGTA
The DNA here is from genome assembly GCA_032191745.1 of Picea mariana. NCBI lineage: Eukaryota > Viridiplantae > Streptophyta > Pinopsida > Pinales > Pinaceae > Picea > Picea mariana. Next base: position 171,755 of record JASDQU010373483.1, read on the forward strand.
CTTTTAAATTCCCTTCAACAATATTTTAACAATAACCTCCTCATAGTTATCCTTTTCTTAAGGTTGTCCATCATTGGCAACTGTCTTTCTCAACACCTCCAATTCCTCTCTACCCATTTCATCCATCATGAATATAGATTAGTTGTTAGGTAAAATAAAGTGCATGTATCATAGCATTTTAGTCAATAAAACATTTTCAGATATGTCCTAGTATATCTCTATGCACTTCATTACATTATTCTTAATGTTTTCATGAGTGCAACACAACAATTCTCAATTGTTTCTACAGTCATACAACCATCATCATTATGGTGTCAAAAAGTTACCTTTCATCATCACATCAGTTTCTCGTCCTAGAGAAAACATAATATACAGCAAGAAAGGAGTTAAGAGATCTTCCATTTTCAAACTCCTTCTACACAGCCTGAGACTTTCAGTCCAACTGGGCTATTTTCCAAGGCCTTACTACCTTTGTTTAATATGGCTTCAACCAATCCTATTTATTCAAACTTACTTACTTACTTATTCTCATTTATCCATTTGTACTTGTTCTTCATAGCTTCTCATCTAAGACCTACAATTCTATTAAACAATCCCAAGTCCTTAGGGTGAGAAAAGTGTTTCTCCTTTTCTCCTTCTTTGCTTATGCAATCTACTTCTTATTGTGATATTGTTTCTCTTTTCCTTGAGCAGCCTTGGTTAGGCTCACCCTAACTCTTAGGATACATTAGCATGCTTTGACAGAAAACCTTTTGTTCATTATGAGTCATGACCCTGTGCACGCTACACATTACCATTCAGTTATTAGAATGGTCTACCCTCGTGGGTTAGTTTTCTACTCGTATATTTTGTTTTAGAATGAAATCCAGGATTCTTATATAAATAGGCTTGTATCCCACTGCTCAATTCTCAGCAGTCATTAAGGTTTTGACTCTATTCTTCTAACAAATTATTCACACAGTTCCTCTATAGGGAACTCCTTTAGCATGCAACTTCCTTATTGTATATCCTTCTCTATTTGTGATGGCCTCAACCTTGAATTAGCTTCGGTTGTTTACAAAATATTCCATAAGGAATATAAACATGCATCTTTGTTATGCATTTAGATTATTTGTCCACACATATTCCTTGTTTTGCTAACTTACATCCATGATGGACATAACCACACACATAATCATAAATCATTTAACCTATGATTGTTCATAATTTTTCTCATGCAATCCTCAAAGGCTTAATCATGTTGTCTGTTTTCATGACAACAAAGCATCCTTGCTCATTTACTCTTTCATCTGTTTATACTAACCGTTCCTAAGGGAATGGAACACATTCCCCTAAATCCATCATTGAAACCCAATCTTTCATGACTCCTCAGAATAGAGTTGGCCATGGATTCATGGTACTCATTCAATCTTGGCAAGTATAATTCTTTCCTGACATATCACTCATCAAGGAAACCATATTGTGCCTTCATTATACATATATTCTTACATCATACATCTGTGTCACTTGCACATTTAATATCATTCATACCTAGTTGGTATTAATATCAGGCTTCCTATCAAGAAGCTTCACAATGCATTAAATCCATGCACTCAAGCCTATACACACCTAGCCCAAACACACATCATTGAAGCTCATTGATTACACCCTTTCCATGTTATACATGCACATGGACACATCAGACTTCCAGATCCTTCTCCCAAGGATCTTACTACCACTATTAGGACAAGTTCCATAGAGATACTCAACACTAATATTTCCTCTCATTTGGGAGCTTGCAGTCATTCTCATGCTATCCACATGGCTAGTTTAACAAACATAATCATAACTATGTTTCTCTTTCCATATGACAACAACCAACAATAATTTTTTCTTGCCTCTGATGTTATAAGATGAATCAACAGAACGAAAATATTATTTGATAAAATCCAATAGTTCCCCAAGGAAACCAAAAAACTTATCAAGCTTCTCTTTCATGCCTCAAACCATTCTTGGTCAACAGGTTTCTACAAGGGAATCTTTTCCTAAACTCCCTCTTACAACCATCTGAGTATACCAAGCTATTTCCATATGGTTATCACTCTGGATATCAATCTGACCCATTGAGCTTCTATAAGTGCCCCAACACATCCTTTAACATGTTCAGGATCAACATTCAATCAACCATTTTACCTTATTTATAATAAATGTTAATGTCCAATAACATTTGGACTATTCCCTTAAAACCTAAATACAATTTCGAAGTATGTTACTTGCTAAGTATTTTAGTTCAGAACTCCAGAGTATCTTTAGGTCATAATCAGTCTTAACCACTATACCTAGAATTATTCCTTTTGTTCAGCAACAGTCGGGGATGGAGGTCACTCTCCTCCTGCCACAAGAATTTTGGCAAACTAGTTTCCTATCAAACAAGCAAGGTAGGTTGTTGTGATTTCTCACTCAATCATTCTATATATCTATAGCTTCGTTTATCATCTTGATTAGAAAAACCTTGCCCAACAATTCATGTACCCATAAACAAAATTCATTTCTCAGTTCCCTTCGAAACCTGGGAGTTTCAAATTCTCTCCCTTTTCATAGAATGGTCACCAGACTCATTCCTGTTATCATGAGGGGTTATACACATATATTAGGTTTAATCCTCCATTAAAGTAGTAATTATTTCTGCTACGGATCCTTTCAATCCATTCACATCCAAGTATTGTTATTAGTTTCCATCGACATAATCCCACTTCTGTAGGATCGACTTATCATTTCCTAAAAGAAAATGGCAGGCTTCCTCTGCCACTGACTAGTATGATTCAATGTCATTGGGTAAAATCCCAACTAAATTTTAAATGCGCATCCTTCTACTCAAGGAACTTATGCAGATGATTTTTGTTTGGAAGAAATATTCACAACAGACTCATCTTAGCCTTGGTAACCCAATCTTATTTCGGTACAACAACACATACAATTGCACAGTGAAGTCAACTTCTTTATTTGGAAACATTAGCAACATACAGTGCAGATTTCCAAAGCATCTATCAACAGTAGAAGGTTTCATTCCTTGCTTCAGTAGAGGTTACTAAGCCTCTTAGGAATGGGTAAAGTGGGGTGTTACCCCTTAAGGTACTCTAATAACATTTATATGTGACTTGTGCATGAGCCCAAGAAGGCCAAGTGTTGTTGCCATGCTCTAATACCAATTTGTAACACACTCAACCCCTAAAAACCCTTTCTAGGGATGGGGCATCAAATTTTTTCTCTTCCTAACTATCTCAAATCGTAATTTTTGGATCTTCGTTGGTTACTGTTAATCATGAGATTTCTAACGGTCTCCCCTGTACTAAAATCTAAGCTCAGGTCTGTAAGTTATGGCCTCTTGAAGCTACCTGGGGCATTGTTAGTTCGAGTCTTCGGTGTTCGGTGTTGAACACACCATTTTCCTAATCCATGAACTTTTGAAATCTATCCACGTGGCCTTAGCCATTTGATGATTGACATTCGACATTTTACGTTGAACATCTCTTTCTTTCGGTGTTCGACAGTCGACAATCATCATTTCAGTGATCGACGATCTTCATGAACATCCCTTTTTCCATACCATGCCCAAAACTCCCGAAATATTTCCACGTGGCCTTGGCCCTTTGGAGATCAGCATTAGATGTTTTATGTTGGATTTTCCTATATTGTACCACGCCCCAAATTATCCCAACTCCTGAAATTGTCCAAACTCCCGGAGTCCCAATCACATCATCAACCACGTTGGCCAAGAGGGAGTGAACCAAAAGATAACATGTGGTGAGTGCCAAGGGTGACACATGTCCTCGATAGATGGTGACACGTGTCATGCCCTAACATGCATAATGGGTATTTGAATCAGCCAAATCTGGGTGACACATGACACCTTAGTTGCAGTTCCACGTCACCTAGGAGGAAGTCAGTGTGTCACGTCAACCCCCATCATACCATTGAGATTTATCCATGCTGATCCATAGATCCACGGTCCTCATTACTTTGTGACTCCAGGCTTTGGAGCTTACCGACTCCTCTCGACGCAAATTCCCCGAAGAGCTAAGTCTTCAAACTCTCGGATCTGGCACCACATGTCCTCTTCAACCAATGGTCAAGATTTACTTCGGTGTTCGTGACTTCAATGGTTTTCACACTTTGCAGACTCTTGGTCAGGTTCCTCTAGAGTACAAAGTCTCCTGACTATTGGATTGCTTACCACTTGTACCTAGCATTGACGGTCAGGATTTACTCCAGCTTGCATAGCTCTGGGGTAACTCGCGCGTCCCTATATTGTCAAATACCCGTGACTCTGGATAATTGTTGATCTGTGGACATGTGTCCCTCCATTTTCAATGGTCCTGATTTACTCCATGACTTCAATGTTCGGGAGTTTTCGAAAGTAGACCACTCCTATTATCTAGAAGTAGGACTTCGTCGAAGAACTTAGTGCTTTCCTTCCTAAGTCTGATCTAATGGTTGAGAGGTATCTACACTGGATCCCCAAATCGACAGCCCTCATCAATTCACAACTTTGACCTTCGACTATTTTTTAGGGTTGTGGAATCATAAGTTCCGAAGTCTCGAAGCCAAAAGAGCTAGCCCCTTTTGGACTAGCGCAGGGTTCCCAAGCCTTGGTCACATGGGTCTCTTGAAAAATCTTATGGGCTAAGTGCAAATTATTTTTGCAGAAAATGGGTTAAGGACATGGGCATGAGCCCTCGGTCAGATGGGTGAATAGTATGAAGGGAAAATGCCCTTCTCCCACATAGATGAACTTGACAATCGCGCTAAGTAAAATTCAAAGGATCGACAGGACTTAGGCGATTTAGTTGCTCCTACCCCAACTCTCCTGCAAACTCCCATCCCATGACTCTTTAGCAACTAAACTGAGATAAATCAAATATCATATAGATATAACAGTTTACAAGAATCAAAGAGCATTTCTAATAACTATTCAAATACTGAAAATTGAATCATAAACAAAGACATTTCATCATCACATCCAATATAATACATAGAGTATGAAAATACTTATCTATTTTAGATTATAGCCAACGAACGGACTGTGGGTGTGCACCTTTCCACCCAACCATAGGCTCAGAGGCATTCACTCTTAGCACTCTCTCCACCCCCGTGCCAAACCATGATATCGCTAGGGAACTTTCACAATTTCTCATGGATTCCTTCTCTGTCATGGTTTCTACGAGGTATATCAAATGCCTCCTCAACATCAATATCACGGTCTCCTTCTTAGTTCACACTCTTTTGTGAGCTCTCAAAGACCTCTTCTCCTTTCTCTCCACTAACAAGAAAATCTTATCAAGATTTCAGTTCCCCTTCTCCCCTTGGGAGCCTCTTACCCTCTCTCCCTTTCGTATGTCTTCTCTCCTCCTCGCGAAGGTTATGGACCTATCATGTTCCTTTTGTCAGAAGGAAAATTGGTTCATTCTGGATCTGCAGGACTCTGTGGACTTCAAGCTTATAGTTTCCTGTCTACTCCGCCAGACCATGCTTCCATTCATGGAGGTAGTTGATGGTTCAACCACCATTCCTTTTCTGAGTTCTCCTTGGGGTCATGATGAGGCGTATCATTTCAGTAAGGAGAAATTTGGGTCATTTGACATAATGAACCCTCTCCATAATTTTCCCATTTCTTACCTCTAGTGATATCATGGCTAGTACTTCAAGGCTTCACCCTCGTAGCTAGTCATTGGAAATATAAACAAAATACATTTACATTGTTCACATGCCATAGCATGGAAATCATAATTTAATGATTAATTACAAGCTAGGGGAAACAGAGGTATTACATTCTTTATATGATTCTATAATGAATGAAATATCTCCCAAAAAATCTTGTATATACAAATGTACAACCCTTATATACATTTATACAAATATGCATCATATCATTTGAAGAAAGAAAGGATAAAGTGTGTCAGCAAATATTTGTGTGCACAAGGTTTTGGAGTCTCCTTTTAACAAACATTTTTTCTTTATTGTAAAATAAAATGAACCTGGAATATGCTATGACTCTTGGAAAATGAAAAAAAAAATCAATGGAAAGGTCTTCAAAGAACTTTAGACAAGTATTTATTTGGAATTCAAAAGAGATTTTGATAGAAAATACATTTGAATCACATTGATGATGATGATGATGATTAACGTCCACTAAGACCGAATTGGTCTATCGGACCTTAAGAGGGTAAGTGATTACTTGTGATTCTTTAGAATTTTGTTTATGTGCTCAAAAAGCATTAAGAAAAGATTTCCAAGATCACCATACTGTTGTTGAGTTAAGATGTTAGGAAGGTTGGTAGTGTGATAAATATTTTGAAAATGATATTTAATATGGGTATAGGCTGGACAATCTAAGAGAAAGTGTTTTTCAGATTCAACCTTCTTAGTGTCACAAAGGTGACACACTCTTTCATCCCATGGCGTCTTAGGAATTGACCAATGCCTAGTTTCACTATGGAGCTTGTGAGAATTTGTTCTTATCTTAGCAATGCTTATTTTTTTCTTTACACTTGGCAAAACAGATAGATAATTTTTGTCTTCTATATTAGGTTTGATTACATCTTTATAATACCTTAATTTTCGTTTTTCCTCTAACTCTTTATCCAACCATATTTTCTCTTTAAATTTTGATTTGACATTTTTTTTAATAGTATCTTTTTTCTGAAAAATGGTTTCTTCCATGATTCCCCAATAGTTTAGCCAAGACCAGGCGTCTTTATGCCATCCTCACTTGAGTCGATGGTGGTTCTGACTTGATTTTGAAGCAATTTTAGGTAGCCTCTTGTCTTCCATGTTGTTTAACTTGTTCTTATACATTAGGTATCTAGTCATAGCCATGCTCTCAATGGGAGAGAGGCTTGTTTCTAAGAGGAGGATGGGATAGGGTGTATTTCCTTAATTTTAAGATTATAGGTTATAAAATTCTTTTGTATTTGCTCTATCTATCTCCAGGATTCACGACAGATACTACAACCCCAAACTTCACATCCATAAAGAATAATAGGTGTAACAAGAGTCTCAAAGAGTATTTTCTTCTTATCCCAACTCCAAAGATCAGCTAATTTACAATTGTTTTCAAGCCCATAGTAAGCTTTCCATCCCCCAATAATCATTTTCTCAATGCTATAATTCCAATTGAGCTTGTGGTGAATATCAATTCCAAGATATTTGTATGAAGTCACTTC
>JASDQU010373484.1:5078-18304 GCA_032191745.1 Picea mariana
AACACCCCGTTCATCAGCTCATAAATACCCCTGGGGCGTTTGTCAGTCCAAACGATAAAACAATAAACTCATAATGACCAAACATCATCTTAAAGGTGATCTTAGGGACATCATCCTCCTTGATCTGTAACTTGTGATACTCCGATCTCAAGTTGATCTTTGAAAACACCGTCGCACCCTTCATCTGATCAAAATATCATCAATCCTTGCCAATGGATACTGATTCTTGATCGTTGCTTTGTTCAATTGATGGTAGTCAATGCAATGTATCTAAGACCCATCCTACTTTCGTATGAAAACAACAGGCACACCCCACGGTGACACGCTTGGACGTATAAGTCCCAGGTCTAGCAACTCCTTCAGTTGCATTCTCAACTCTTGTAACTCTGGGGTCGACATTCGATAAGGCGTTCTTGCTATCAGTTTATTCCCCAGTTTCAGGTCTATGGTAAACTCCAATTCCCTCTCCAGAGACATTCCAGGTAACTCCTATGGAAAGACATCCGCAAACTCTCTCACAACATGAAGGTGTTCTAGACCTTCCACTAATCCCTTCTCGTTTAACGCAAGGATCACATAAAGCTTACATCCCTTGTGCATGCTCTTCCGTAATTGCAAGGAAGAGTTGAACCTCAGGGAAACTCCCTGGTTTCGTCCTACAATCACCTGTCTCTGTCCCTCATCATTGACCAAGCTCAACCATTTTGTCTTACAGTTGAGTATCGCCTCATGCGATTCCAACCAGTCCATACCGATCCTGACATCATAAGATCCTAAGATCGTGACGTATAGGTTGGCCCTAATGATAAAATCTCCAGGTTAAGGGTACATCCTATAACCTTGCCTCCAACCTTATGTTTGTCTCTCGAACCCATCTCTACAAAGCTAAACTCATCCTGTTCGACTACCTTTACCTTAATCCTTTTTAGCGTTTCACCAAGAATGAAACTCTCGGTAGCACCGAGATCTATCAAAATACTATTGGTCTGGTTAACAATGGTACCTGACGTCTCGAGCACAGTTGACTTGTACTCTGCCTGGCGGTTATTCACTGTGGCATGAATCCTATGGACCTTGCCCAAAACTCCCATAGTAGTGGGTCCGACTGATACAGATGCTCCAACCCTTTCTTTTGGGCAGTAATGCTGGTAATGTGGCTCCCCACAATCCAACACACTTTCTTCGGTCTAGTTTTTCTGGTACCCGAAGTATAAGTTGAATTCTAACAATAAGGCTAAACTCGAACTTATTGACCTTAAGTTTCTGGGTAATTTGGTGTGGAGCATACTGAAGCAGCTCCAAAATGGGCCTCGTACTCGGGCACCATGTGGCTGCCTTGTCGCAAGGCGTCGAACTTGTTGAGATGACGCTCAACAAAATCCTCAGAAATATACCTCTCCTGGAGCTGTTCCTTGAACAGTTCCCATGACACATCATCGACGACCATGTTCAAAAGTGGCAGGAGCGTCTTCCGCCATAGAAGAGCGCTCCCCTTCAGTTGAAATGCCACCATGCAGACCTTCACGCTAGAGGTCGTAATCGTAAAGTGTGAAGCACAATGCATTTCTCTACAACCATGCCTCGATGACATACCCATCCGTGACACTCGTGGACTCAAGAACTCAACTCTCTCAAGTTCTCGGTAGATGCTAACGATACTAGCTAGGGCGCACTATGGACCCTCAGGGGTACATTTTCCCTGGCCTCATCTCAGTATCGATGGTGAATCAGGGCCCTTTAACATTACCTGGAAGGGCCTTGTCATACCATCATCATCCCTTACAACAAGCGAATCTAGCCCAAGGACTTGTTATTCCCCTTGGGGGTCCAACTCGAGGGTGCGGGAACTTATGGAGGCATCACACCTCCTTCCACAACACCACATTGCGAACCTCTGAGGCGTCCTCTAAATGCGATCACTAGATGGACATGTTAACATTTTTAATTAACGCAAGGGTTAATACTCATGGGTTTACTGTAGTGGAAATCCTGGCGATCCACAGTCACAGGTTGAACCCACTCTGATACCATACGCAACGACCCCATTGTTACGACTACAAGCGAATCAGAAAGTGCAATTTTTTTTTTTTAAACAGGATGACAACAATGACTACGACTAAACAACACATATGATGATGATCAACACCCCCATAGAATAGGCAACAAACCACTATGACTCCACGCATTTGCACAAGAGAAACTGGGTGAAACATTTGTAAAACAACAAGGAGAAACGACTATCTGCTTGACACAAACATGAAAACTCGTACAAGATAAGGGACAACATCCCCCTCCCGACACACAGGCCTTGATGACCAATGACTAGAACCTCAAGGCACGTGAACCCAATGCATGAAGGCATTGCAACCCAAGTGCCAGCCACGATCTTACAAGATCAACAAAACCCACAATGGAAGTATAGACCCCAGCCAAGTTATCAATCACCTCTATCCAATAGGGCGCACAATGATCCCCTCGTCAAGAATTATACCGTCCCCAGGCGATAGGTGCGACAATAACGCTGGCGCTACATAACCTATCTGGACCAAGGACTCTAGCTGAAACCAACTCTCTAGGAGCCGGGCTACTGACAAGAGGACCACACCCACACCCCAAGCGACAGGTCGACAAGATGCAAGATGACAACAACAAAGGAAAGCACAAGTTAAAACATGACTTCGTCAACAACCCAAACCATTAATCAAGGCTAAATTGGTCAATGATTACGATCTAAATTAGCATTAATTACAGATCAATTAACCAGTCTAAATTCCATTAGTCAACGATTTACAAACCTAACTTAACATAAAATACAAATCTAATTTAGCGAGTCTAAGTTACCAATTAGACAATAACTATATATCCAATTAACATTAATTACATATCTAATTTAGCAAGTAACATTAATTACATATCTAATTTAGCAAGTCTAAATTACAACTAGTCAACAATTTGCAAATCTAATTTAACCTTAAATGCAAATCTAATTAGAAATTCTAAATCACAATTTAGACATTAATTACAAATCTAATCTAACATTAATACAATCTAATTTTAGAAATTGCCAATATATAAGCAACATTCACGATATCAAATTATAATGCTTATGATTATAATGCTATTAATGAATTTAACTTCCAACATGCCATCTAGCCATTTTAACAGTATTTAGGTTTAACCAGCAGCCTATTACACATTAAAGTTGTTGAGTAAAAGCAAGTTTAACAATAAACACAATTAACTTTTCATTAAAAATGCCCCTGCTGTAAAATCAAGGCATGAATCACTGACAGTAAGGTAAGGACGTTGTCTGACATGAAATCAATCTCCATCAAGGTGAATGCTAATTCCATGTTGTCTTTAATTATAAATGGTTTTGCCTAACCTAAATTTACAGTGATTAATAAAATCACTGCCTTCACTGCCATTTAGATTTACTGTCATTAAGTTTACTGCCGTTTTAAAATTACTGTCATCACCAGAACGTTACCCAAATCACTGTAGGTACATTGTTGTCCAAAACAGTTACAAGGCAGACGGTTCAAGGAATTTACAAGTCGCTATGATTAAGTGACTTTTTGAGGGAGTAATGGGCACGCAACTTGCTAAGAAAACACGCAGACCATCCACTACAGGAATTCGCTACGAAATACAAAGGGGAAAACACTGAGCAATGGATTCCAAACGTAGTCACCTCAACATGAAATCGGTGGGAAGGAGAAGAGGAACTCACTGGGCAAGCGATTCAAATTGCAGTCCTCCAGGGCATGAAATCGGGTGAAACAAAGAGGGGAAAAAATGATGTGCAAAAATATATTACAAGTGTAGTCTAAAGGGTAAAATCACAACCACAATAAGAACCTCTACCTTTACATAGGAGATAAAATGCTACCCTTGTTACCGAATTATATAAAACACTGAAGGGAACTGTGAGTGTAATCTGTGAAATAAAATAGCTAATTTAACCATGAATACAACTAAATGCCACAGGTATAAAAAAAATTCATGAAATCTAACCCGTGAATGTCAAAATCATGGGTGATAATCTAATAAATATATGCAAGACTACCCTGTACCATTCCGTAAAACAATGTCCCAAAATTTACTGTCAATACTAAATCTGTCCAACGAAGTCAATAAAAATAATCGCTGACTTTACCAAGAAATTTTTTCTATCGAGTAATGTAAACTGTAGAGGGAGAACGCAAGCCAGAGGTGAGAGAAGCGTAGGGAAAATATCATGGTTGAATATATTGAAATTGTAGAGAAGGAAAATTTCAGTCAATGAATTAAATTGCAGAGCGAACATCGCCAGTTTGCAAGGAATCAATTCAGAGTAAAAGGAAATAAAAGTAAATCAACCATCAAGACGTAGGTAAAATGCATGGGAAAAATTTTGTAGTAAGAGTAATATCATTTGACCATCACACTGTAATAAAAGAATAAAACACAGTCCAGAGTGGCCCAAGGCAGAGTAAAAAAAAAACTTCGCCATCAATCAATAAATTGCAAGGTTAATTATTCGCATCAAGGCGCAAGACAAACACTCAACCTGTAACAATCAATAGGGGTAGACGGCTGGGCAAAAACATCCTTCACTCATCATCCACACATAGAAAAGCAGGGCATTAGAATCTATAGGTCGTTGTGCACCGAAGTGACAATTGTCGATTCGACTCCTAACAGACTGCTAAGGCATGGACTAACGAACTAGGGATGAGGATGAAAAGCACAACTCTTCACAACAATCAACAAAACCAAATGATAGTCACAACATGTAGGGATCGAATGCCAAGGGGAATCAAGTCAAGCAACGAGCTTAAGGCTATGGGGAAATTTAAGTTCTCGGTTGAAATGCTAAGTCAAACATTTTCTTTACCCAATTAAAAATACATAAATGAAAGCGTAAGGTATAATAAGAATCTACCATGCAGAGTCAAAGTAAGCGTACCATAGCCCAAGTCGTCCACTCTGAGTCATTTTCCCGTGTGCTCCGTGCAACTCCCGCTTGCCGACCGAAGAGACTTCACCGGTACCTCCCAGCCAATGCTAGGGGTACTCTTCTTCCCCCTTAGCCCCTCGAGCTGCAAAGGGGACACACACACTAAACCAAAGAACAAATAGATCCCATCTCACCTCGCAAGGTCGAGCTACCACTCCTCACTGAGCTGGGTATCCCAACTCCCACAAGCTAAGTCAGTCAAGTCTAAAATTCTGTAGCGTAACGTTACGCATGATAGAAGGGATGCATCCTTCTCTTCCTCCCTCATTTATATAGAATTTCTAGGTCACTCCTTTCCCAAATTCCCATTTAATTTATTGTTCAATAATTTAATTTAGAAAAATCCTCCCCGTACATGTGTCACCCATCCCCTTTGTTGCACCAGAAATTAATTTCATTAATTATTTAATTACTCCTATTTCCCTCACCCACCTAAAACCATTCCTAGAATCGCTCCTAGGTGTCCCCATATTCTCTTACACAATTTAATGACTTTCCCCCTTACTAATTTGCTAGTTGAGTTCAATTTAGAAAGTTCTTAAAGGCAAGATTCCTTGCTAAGTTGGTCATTCTGCTTTTTTTTCCTTATGTTTCCCTTTTTCTTTATGTTTCTCCCTTTTCTCCTTAGCTTCCTAATTCTTTTAAATTTCCCTCTTTCCCTTTTTATCTAAACTGAAATTAGTAAGTGTAGAAAATTATCTTTTTCCCCTTTTTCTTTTTAATTAATATATTTTAATTAACATGTGTAACCAAACAATCATTTCCATTTTAAAATTTTAAATCCCTCAATAATTTGATTTTAATAATCTAATCATGTTTCTTACCCCCTTTTTATCACATGTTTAATGATGATTATTATTATTTTTATTTTTTTACCACAAGTATTACTTTAGACCTAGATTTTAATTTTCGAGGCTGGGTGACATTTTATTAGGTAAAATGTTTTTAAATATTTCTTATCACGTTATTCATTCTAAGGCCATCTAGGTTTATTCTCTTATTAGTTAACAACGCGATGTGCCATTCAGGACGCACTAGGTGCTCCAAGGGTTCCACTCACCTCATTCCATTTCTCTTGCGCGACATGCCCTTTAGGACGCACTACGTGCTCCAAGGGTGCCACTCGCCTCTTTCCATTTTTCTTGTGCGACGTGCCCTTCAGGACACACTACGTGATCCAAGGGTGTCGCTTGCCTCTTGACTGACTTGGTAGACATCAAAAACTCCTGGAGTCAATACTCCACCATGTGATCTTGTGGGAGACTAAGGGCCTCTAAGGAATAAGGCCCTTTCCTTATTGTGCACCCCTTAGAATCATCATGATTGACTATCACAGTCAGTTCTCACTACATCCTGGGTCTTCTCGAACTAGGTAATTGTTAACCTGTAGTTCGAGCCACGGTGGGACTTCTAGGAGGCTGTGGCAGGGCTGCTGTCCACACCTCTCCCTCAACATCTCTGGTTATCGTGCGTGAGCCCTCTACTCCACATGTGAGTCTGGTCAACAAGCTATTGTCAGCCTACATCATCAAAAAATCATGTCAAAAATAATATCCATAATCATATCATCTAATCAGATGCACAAATGTCATATATACAACAATCAAACCCCCAATAGTCCACTCCCTGACTCGATCCAGAGTCCAAGGGGTTTCATGGATGCCTCTGAATCCTTGAGGTCCAAAATCTTGCACACTCAAGAAAACCGAGTCAATAGCACTTGTATATGTCAATACAGAAAAATAACATGTCATCAATCCATAATGCCTCATAATCATAATCAAATTCCCAATAGTATAATAATCTGGATCACTTGCAAGCAAGTGTCCTCAAAGAATAAGTTTGCTCAGTGCGCAAAAGAGCGGGATGTTACAAGATCTAATGGGTTATTTTTCTATATATTTGGCATGTGATGCAAAAGGACCACTTATTGCATCAGATCCCAAATGCAGTCATCCCTTCGATTTTTTTTTTTTTTTTTTTAAACGGTTTTCGATTTGACATTTTTTTTAAAAACATTTTCCGATTTTTCAATGTGCCATTTTGACAGAAACACACCAACGTATTTATGTCTAAGGAGCACTGATAAAGCCAATAATTAATTAATTATTATTTTTAAATATGGTGTATAAAAAAATATCACAGATGTTTTATCATCTAAACAACATAGAAAATGTTGTCACATAATTTTTAATTTTTCTTCTCATTGATGTGTAATTTTTCTATTGTTTATTTTTTATTTTTCTATGAATGTTTAATTTTTTTGTTATGTTTTTGTTTTCTATTGTAGTCACTGTGATGTCTTCTATATATACCACACTTTTATAATTCACAATTTTTTTAAAAAAGAATTTAACTATCCGATGTGTTTTGTTATATTGAACGCATCGATGTGTTTTATGTAATAAACACATCGATGCTTTGTATTTAAAAAGCGCGCCAGTTACAATGATTTTTTTTCACTGAAAATTATGTGATTTATTTATAAAATATATTTAATAATTTCTATATTTTTTACATTGATAAAAATATGAGTGAGAATAGTTCAAATAAGAAAAGGTATGGTCGACATAATGATGACATATTCGAAAAAACAAAAAAGGCAGGTTCTCTATAAATTCTATACAAAATTAATATGGTTGAACTATATGTAAGTAAATAACTAATATGTATTGGTTAAAGTGTGTCATGCAGGGCGATAAAATGGGGAAGCTCGATAATATTATTTCTGATCTAAGTGCAGAAGAGTGTAAAATCTTGATGGAAAATTTGCAGAGGGATAAATCAGGTTAATGAAAAAATACTATTCAATATGAATTTTCATTAATAATATTCTTAGGCATATTATATGACATGTTTCAAACACTCTATTAATTCACATATGTTTAGAGTTTTACAGGCACCAACAACGAGGGAACAAAATGTTATCCTAACAAAACATGATTAATTAATATAGAAGATGTAAATGATGATGAATTGGTCCTTACCTCATCTAGAGTGGCGTTGGAGATTAATCAAACGGGGAAAAACTTTTACAGAACTATGAGGGATATAATGGAATGAAAATATAGACATACTTTCCACTTACAATATAGAAACCAATCCAATTATTCCAAGAACCATGTTATACCTAAATTACATGAAGCATTTCCAGAGGAATAGTCAATGAGACCTGTTAGACTTTCAATAGAAAAAACATACAACAACAAAAAATAATCATTCAAAAAGTAATATATATATTAAAAAGTATTTATTTATTAATATATCATTTTTTTGATATTTAGTTTTCATATATCAATATAAAAATACTTTATTGTCATGTTATTTTTTTAGGAAAATTATGAAAATCCCAGAGGACCAATGAGTTGATATCCGAAATATGCCAGTAGGAATGTCCAAAAAAGTGTACAAGGAGAAGGTCAAATAAATAGACATAATTGCATCGCAAGAGGAGCCATCTCAACAAAAACGTGCTTAAAATGTATGTAATCATTGAATTTTTCTATTACGTACAAATAATTAATTTAGCATTAAATATTAATTTTCAAATATTCTCTTACAGAAAAGAAAAGAAATGGAACTCATTCTGCACATAAAACTGGACGACAAGAAAGAAAAGGGTTGATATCAAAGTTTGTGAGTAATTGTTATTTCCTTATAACAACTTAAGGTTTTTTTTGTTGTTGTATATTTTAAGTTGTTTTACAACAACCATTCTTGAATGTATTAAAACATGTGCTAACATACAAAGAAGAGTCATTAGAAAAATTGATTGACATTGGGTTAATTAAGGGTTGTGAGTATATATTGGCATATCAAAAATTAATTGTGGAATTTGTAAGTATAATCTATGTTGTTTTACTTCTATCATTTTATAATTAATGAAACAAAAATAATACTTTATATTAAATCTATGATTTATTATGGTGTATAAAATTTGCAGGAAACAAAGTATGGGACTGAGCCAACAAAAGAATTGTTGAAACAAGGCATGAGATTTGATTTTGAACATATGTGTATGATTCATGAGTCAATTCTTTCTTTGCAGGTACACCACTTTTGAATTTACATTCACGTATATTATTTATTTCAATTTTCATTGTTCTCACCTATGTAGATAGACTCATTACAACTTATTCTTATGTTTGTAGATGGAACTTGAAGAAGATGAAAACACTAGAGGCAATCAAGCAAACATTCAACAAAATAACCCAAGGCATGGAAGTAGCTAGGGCATTAACAATAGTTCCAGTGAAGAATGACGACCAATATATTTGGATATCAATGCAAGCTGCAATTGTATTTTTTTGAAATAATTGTCAGTGAAAATCAAACATTTTTTTTTAATGTAATGGACATAGTGTCCCAATTGAAAGATAAGGGATTACCGATAAGTGTCCCATTTTGTATAACAAAGACCCTCTTATTCATATAATAAAATATGTTTTAATTTATTCTATTGCATTGTCCAATGTCGTTGTGAAATGTTACATCGTTGATTAAATATATGGATGACTAAATATTATAATGAAGAGATGCAAAATCTGAAGATAAAACAAATTAATCCAAACATCATATCCAAATTCACTAATCAAAATATAAGATATATGTAAATTTTTTGATAAATAATGGAATTAAAAAATAACAATAATTGCACTATCATAGGTTGATGTTTCTCGATGTATTTTAATTATTAATCTCATCAGTGCATTTAATATTACAACACACTGGTGCGTTTCATAAGAAATGTCCACCGATTCTTTTATGTAATCAATTAGCACTAGTTTCAATATTTATTTAATACCACAAAATTAGATTAAAAAATTGGCCTTCGGTGCGTTCAGCGTATACAAAGCACCGATGATTTTGTGTTATTAATAAGCATCGGTGCTTTAGGATTATTGATAAGAACTGGTGCGTTTGTGTTATTAATATGCATCGGTGCTTTTGTGCTATTGATAAGCACCAACCCTTGTTTGTTACTAAAAAGCACCGATGCTTTCTATTTTTAATGCACTGGGGGGTTTTTTCCAGGTAACACACTGGTACATATTATTTTATACAACATCGATGCCTTCTTATTAATAACGCACAGGTGCATTCTAAGTAGAAAGCCCCAGTGCTTAATTATTTTTAACTCTCCCGATGTGTTTTACTGTTAAAGCCTTGTTGCTTATAAGACAAACGCTATGGTGCTTAAATATTTTACTGCCCCGATGCTTGACTTTAAGTGTACAACACCGATGCAATACGTGTATGTATGCATTGATGATTGCACCTAATCAAAATGCAATGATTTGTAAACATCCGCTAACACCTTCGACCACCTAGATTTTTTTTATTTATAATCAAGTTCTGGATTTTTTTATTTATAATCAAGTTCTGTTATAGTATCCACAAAAACATCTGTTATCAAAAACATATGTTGTAACAGAGGTTTTAGCAGTGATTGTAGCAATGATTGTGTCACCAAGAAGTGGGTTGAGAACCACTAGTTCACACCAAAACCCCCATAATAAGTCAAAAAAAAAAAAATCCATAAAACCAAAAACAAAGAGATATAAAATATAAAATATTAAACTTTGTAACAATAGTTTTACCCTTTTAAAATGGGTGACCATGAATGTGTGTGAGTAAATATTCATATATGAGGAAAATGAAGGCCATTTTCGATAAAAATAAAGCGAAGTTTGATGGTAACAAGCATCCTAGTAGAAATGGAATGATCATATATCAATCAAGATGCACCAATATTGTGGGAATAGAATAATAATATTGGATTCTGAAGAGATAATAAAAGGAGCTTCGTATGTATAATTCAAATTTAGAAGAGGAGATCTAAATATCTTCAAATATTAAATATAATTACCCTATCCAATCATGGGAATAACCAATAAAACTCTAGAATGAGATCGAAACACTCTACAACTACCGCAAGCTACCTTAATCTTAACATTAAAAACGAGATAACCTTAAGATAATTTTTATATTATTTAAATTATAAATGAGAAACTCACAAGTGTAAACATCAAAAATAAATAACTCGCATAGATTTACACGATAAAACCCTCAAAGAGGGAAACATACTATGTGTTATATTAAATATAACACATAGTATGTGTTATATTAAATATAACACATAGTATGTGTTATGAAGCAAGATAAAAGTTGTATTAACAGTCAAAAGTTACATTAAGAAAATCATCAATTTAAAATATATTAAGTACTTGGGATATTGATGAGCCAATATAAGATAATAGAAAAGATACTGTTATCTTGAATACTTGGGTGAACAAGTCATCCAAATAATAATGACGTTTACTAGCAGATAACCATGCAACAAACATATCTATAAAAAATTAAACCAAGTTGATATTATAACAAACTTCTAAATTCAAATATCTTAACATTAGATACAAGTACACCATAATGGCACACTCTATGTGGCATTAGACACATTGTTAAATGGAAAAGCAACTTTTAGATTGGAAAATCGTGTATGTGGTGCCTTATTAAACTTTATGCACATCGTATATCAATGCACCAATATCTGTCATTAGCACTAGCATTAAGATTTTGTTTAATAAAAAATGATGTGCATGGTATATACAATGCATCATAATATATACTTACACACCACAAACAATGTGTTCTATGTGGCATTCGCTGCACTGTTATATGGAAAATAAGTATTTTGGTGGGAAAATATTGTTTGTGGTGCTCTATTAAACTTTATAAACAACCTTACCGATGATTCAATAGCTTATGTGATCATTTACATGAGAGTTTTTGAAATTAAAAAATAGAATGTGAACTATATACAAGTTCACAGTGGATGTGTATTTGATAAATACTCACATGCTATAAACAATGTGTATTGTGTACCTAATCACAACATAGATAATATATTTTTAATAAGGTCATATGTGTACAAAGGCCACATTTAGATAATAATGGCCTAAACACGTGAAATAACTTTAAGGTTAGGGTTTATGCATCTTATTGTTATAGATAGGGGTTGCCCCCTATTTATGTATTTCATTATTTTTATCAACATAACATATAGCTCGTAGTTGTTAGTCGTGGAGATGTCTTTCTCCATTTATTTATATTAGCAGGTATCATCCAAACCTTGGGTATGCAAGTTCCCCCATTGTCATTGTTTATGTTATGTTATTTCCAATTTATGTAATTGTCACCACATTTAGTATTTAGGGACACAACTTCACATTTTATGTGAAATTAGGTGCATCGTTAAATGGAATTTTAGATTTTAGGGTTACTCTGGAAGTGTTTACACCATGTTTGGGGTGCTTCATGAGATTTAGGGCACATGGTGTATGATTACCCCCTAGATGGTCCATGATGGATTTTCACATTAGAGGTGACTTACTCAATGGTTGCTTGCCCTCAGTTGGATTCTTGCACGACATTATTCATTGGAGCATTGGATATATTTAGACAACTTGGTGATGTTCTACATGTTGGCCACATGGAGGAGGTTAAATATTTGGAGAACACCCTATATTGGAGGAGGAGCATTTGGAATTCAAGAGGAGGATGTTGAGCCCTATATGACATGGGGTAGCTTTGATGCTTTCATGGAGGAATGGATTTAACTTGGGGATGCCTAGGTTGCTATAGTGTTCATGCAAGGGGAGTGGACCTAGTGGATCACATGGATTAGGAGGAGTGTTGAAGTCCTTGGAGGCTTGGAGGAAGAGTGTTGGAGTCCTTGGAGGCTTGGAGGAGTAGCATGAGACACATATCATGGAGTTACCTTGCATTGGATCCTTGCTTCTGTATGGAATCACCTTGGATCTTGACATGTATAGCCTTGGCATGTGGCAATCCACATGTGCGAGCCTACTTATGGATTTGTAGATTTATTATAAGGGTAGAGGCCCACATATGTTTTGTTGGCCTCCCTTACTTCTCATACATATAGAGGAAGGAGAACGTCCTCTCACCATTCTCATTATTGATCACTCTTGTTCTATAGATGTGACTAGTGGAGTGCACTACTCTCTCTCTGTTCATATTCATTTGTACATTATCTCTCTTGTCTTGGAGGCATTGGGGTTTCTTGGAGCTTGTGGAGCATCTTGAATACTTTGGCTAGGGTTTCATCCCTTGGAGACATTGGAGCTATGGTTTTGTTATTAAACCATATATTGTACTTGTTAAGGAGTGGAGAAGAGGAAACATATTGCCTTGGAGGACT
>JASDQU010373484.1:21928-48865 GCA_032191745.1 Picea mariana
ACACACACACACACACACATTACACTGATATTTTAACCTAGAAACCCAAACCAGGAAAACCAACAACCTGTTTAGAGCTGCACCTCTAGTCTTTTATTCATCATATCTTCATTGTTTACAATACAATACATATAGGATCCCGTGGCATCCAAAACCCCTAATCCATTGACCCAGATTAGTCAACAATTCTATTTCCTTAACCGAAATTAGAAAACCATCGACGAAAACCATGTGTTGAAAAGCCACTAAAAACAAACACAAAAAATTCCAAAACATAACACTAGGTTTGGTCGCGCAAAGAATATAACACATACCCAACAAGGTTAAGAACTAGGAAACCTCTAGGAAAGAGGTGAAATTTCTGAAGTTGCATTAATTCCCATGATTAACAAAAAATTCTACATGGAAAATCAATTTTCTAGTGGAAATTATTATCTTTCATGATCTATTAAAGTTAATGCACATATTGTATCAATGCATCAACTCATGAAGCATCATTGGTACCACATCCTCATAATGTCAAGGGAGCCATTTTGGTGCAATATGTTAGTTGATACAAACCTCCCATTCATGGTGCTCTAATGACCTTGCAACACACCATTGGTTGGTGCCTTATGGATATCCCACGATGGTTCCTCATTACAATAAACACACTAAGGCATCTTTGATATTAAGGAGCACCATCATCCATTTTCTAAAAAAAAACATTTCTCCAACCTCTATTAAAACCCTCTATAAGAAAAGATATTTGAAAATGACCTCCATAAAATACTTATTTCCTTATAGTGAATGGAAAATGAGAGACATTATTATATAGATTATTAAGGAAAATGATGAAAGCATGGAGGAAACAATAGAACAACAAAACCTATACTATAAGGGAGCAGACCTTAACTGAAGCAAGTTAGGAGTGGTGGCAAGACACACCCAAATATATTGAGCTTCATGTCAATGATACCCAAATAATAACTAAGTATATCCTCACCAAAGTTGGTGTCAAATGATCTCTAATGGCATGATAACAAGTTGTGGATCATGTTGAATGGGCCATCATCAAATATAAGATCCTGAATCCTACTGGAGTGATCCTTTTCCCATGTTTATAAACTTTGTTTTTTCGTATTATCATTTTTTTTTGGGTGTTCGGGAAAAATGTATTCTAAGATTCTTACCTCAAACAATGAAGATCTAACACATGTTGGTTATTAGTCCCTGCCGAAGGAATCAAACTATAGCATTCAATTCAACATTGTATGCATATTAGTTAATTCTTGACTTTTCATATATCTATTATATCCTAGCTTTTTAGTATGGTTTGCAATTTTCCTTATTAAATATTTTTCATAAAAAAATATTTCTTTACAATCATTTTGGTTCTAACATTTCAAGCATTATTATAGGCTTCGCTCCTCCCAATTGTTTTTTTTTCATATATTATATCCTAACTTTTTAGGATCAAAAATTTATTTATGTTCATATATCTATTATATCATAACTTTTTACTTCAGACAGCTTTGTAGCCACTGCCTTCACCATCTGACAATTTTGCAACCACTTCCTCCACCACCTTCATAGAACCACCTATGCATATGGATGCGCTCATTACATACAGTCTGATTTTAGTTCACAACATTCATATAGATCTTCACGAGGCTATCTACCGCACATCCTTTATAGCTTCAGAAGGATATCTACCATGCGTCCTCTTTGCATGATGCATGTGCTCCACTTGTTGGAACAACAACACCTTTGATCTGTGCAAGCAACCTCTGCTTTTGTTCTAGGATATCAGTTTAAGGAGGATCACAAAACCTACTACTAAGCTCTTAGTTCTTCCTTGGACATCGACCATGGAAATGCAATTCCAACAAAGCAATAAATTCTACCCTTTGTTGCTAGGCACTCCATATATGATTATTCTTGAGGATTTCTTGGTTCAAGAACCAAATTTCATTGCATATGAAATTGATTATTCTAGATTTCATTGCAGTTTCCATTGTTTATTCTAGATTTGGTCGACTAGTCAAGAAAAGAAACACCAATCAAGAAAATAGAGCTCACTATAATGCACAAAACTAGAGGTATATAATCAATATTTTATTGATTTTGTTACTAAAAAATATTCTATTTTTTCAACAATAACAACGTTTTCTATGGCCTCACAATATCCATTGCTTTTTGAAAGCACAATATATTACAACGAAATATGATTATGTTTCACAAAGGTTACTCTTGTTTTGTCTGAATCATGAAGGTAAAACTAAAAATACACCAATCCATGTTATATTTTGTAACATACACTGATAAGGACATTGACCATCACACTCTTGTATAATGCATTTTACTTTTACTCTTTATAGCAAAAAATTATAATTTAAATATCTTCGTCATTTTTCAATTGTGTACAAGACACAAGGGGCATCAATGGGTGGAGAATATGTATATGGCATTAAACAAAAATTGTTGGATTTTTACCATTTACAACAACTTTATCAAATATTTATTGACATGAAAAGTTTACATGTTTATCATGCCCAATCACTGTTTGTTTATACTTACATCAAGAGTTGTTGATGTGGCTATGGAAAAAAAAGGGAAAAATAATAATAAAAGAAAACACTTCAAAAATAAAGAGAATAAAAACAAATAAGTCAAATATCCTAAAATATTGCATATATGAGGATTTGACAAATGGCAGTGTGTTTGACCCACAAGTATACATTTATGTATGAGTAACATTACCCCTTATAGCTCAACATTTTCTAACTTCACTTATAATTTAATTGAACCATATGCATTCTTTATAGAGAAAGCATCTTATTGAGCATAAACTATCTGTTGTATTCATATCAACAAGCACTAACATAATTGTGGCCACTTTTACATCATGTAAAAGTATGGTAAATCTAAGATGTGTTATTCTTTTAACAAAATTAGGTATAGGTAAATCACCATGGATGTATATATATCTCGACTACTTTAATGAAAATTTAGTCATGTAACATCCCCAATTCTAATCTCCGTGAATTATAATGTAATTGTATAAATGTGAATTAGGTTGTTGAGACGATGTGTTTGGGTGAAGAGTCCTTATTGATTTAATGTGGCTACGTCCAAGCGATGTAATATGTGAATTGTATCTCTATGTTTTAATAATAAAATTTGATGCCAACTGCTAAGAGGACATGGACAAGAGATGGGGGTTGAATTAATCCACAAGAGATGGGAGTGTCTAGGGTAATGGCCAAGAGGGGTCCAAGAGGGAAATACTCATGTATATTAATTTAACCCATTTTCCTAAATTTGCTAATTGTATATGAACCTTGCGATTTATGATTGAGTGTTCTCAAAGCCAATCATTGAATACATGTAAGAGGGTGGTTGTGTGTGGTCACATCCCAGAGTTATTGGGAACATGGGGGTTGAGTACAATCAACTTGGGGAAGAGTGTGAATCAAGAAAGACAAGCCAAAGGGATGAATTTCGTATGGGTTGGGACAACAACTGGGGACAATAAGTTTTTTTGTAAGAGAGCAATAAAGAGAGTTGGAAGTGGGTGCAGTCATGGAGAGCAGATTCCAGAGAGAGCTAGACGTATTTGGAGAGTTTTGGAGTTCAAGATTGAAGAGCCATGTTGTCAGGCCTTAAGAGTGAACTCTGAAGTGAGTTTCATTGTAACAACAAGTGTTTGTTATTGGTTTGCTGGTAGTTTTCTTAGTAACAAGTTCCCTTGAGTTCCTAGTTGAGATATTCCTAGCTACGTGTGCCAGAGAAACCCTGATAAACGAATGACACATTCCTTGGGGTAAACCTAATAAATGGATGGCACATCCCTTGGGTTATCCCTGATAAATGAATGGTGCATTCGTTGGGTTGGGCAGGTCAAGAGGAAGAGAGATGGTAGAAAAATTGGGATAGTTGTAGGAGACTGGACTGTGAGAGAACACCCTCTTTTATGAGTTTTATGAGCTGCGAGTGGATTGTGAGAGAACACCCTCTTTTATAGATTACTAGCCTCAGATTGAGGGTGAATGGATGTTGAGATTTGGAACAATCAATCTATGGTTGGGTGGAACATACATTCCAAGCAGTTGATTGCAAAATTCTTGTTTAAAGATAAAAGTTTTATCTTGTTGCTGAGTTATTTACATGTGTTATTGTCGTGCATGAACTCTGCGTGAATGAGATTGACTTATATGTTGTTGTAATGAGTGGTTTAGCTTCATTTCATGTTGATTATTAGCATGCTTTAGATGTATTTTTTTGTAGTGATAGACAATAGCTAAATCCGTTTTAAATTTGTAGCTGTAAGATATAGGAAATCAACTAACAATAAAATAATTACTTTAGTTACATAAATTTCGTTTTTATGTGTATTTTGCACCGTAATTTTCCTCGGTTGGGTTGGGGAACATTACAGTATGGTATCAGAGTTGTAAGAAGGGAGATTTTTATGTGGCGTGGCCCAACCTGGGTGGTTGGGTATGTTACAAAGTGGTATCAGAGCCCAATTTTCAATGTTGAGCCTGGATGGGCCGAGTTAGCAGAATGCTACAGTGGAAATTCACAGAGAATTGATTTTGGGAGTATGTATGAAACTTGTTTTATTAAATTATTGTAGTAAAATTGAGAGAAATTTCATGGGTAATGTGAAGAACTGAGCCTCTTTTGAAATTTTGAAAATAAGCAAATAAAAATAAATTAGGTATTTTTCCATACGATGACGTCGACATGACGCAGATGCCACATGTCAGCTGGGGTGGTATAAGAAAGACGTGTATTGCCACGGTGGCAGGTACAAGTTGGACGACATGACAGTTGGTGGGTGATGTGAATCCATGTGACAGGACAACTGTTAGTCCCACGAAACTATAGTAAGATCTTGGAATTTGTCTAAGTGTCAAGTCATCGCGAGTCTGCAATAAGAGATGGAAAAATGGTTAAGTGTTGATACTTCTTGGACGAACTTATGAAAGGAAGGATACAATATTATGAGTTTGCGAGTTCATGAAGGAAAATAAGCTAATTGTTGGTGGTGAGTTTATGGAAGGTATGGAGATAGGCCATGAGTCTGCGAGTCGGCCACCCGCGAGCTCATGAATACAATGAGGAATCTATGTATAAGCGCAAAGTGAGTGCGGAGGAACTAGAGGGTGAAAATTGGAGAGCGTGAAAGCCCAAAATGAAGAAGAGATATGAATAAGATCCGTAGTGAATACATTAAGACAGATCAATGATGGAGATGTAATCAAGAAATAATCAGATGGTTGTAGAGCGTTGCTTCCATGTTGCACATGCTAATGCATATTCCTTCATTGTTTGCCACCATAACTTTCAGCTTGGAGCTCAAATTTGAGCAAACAAATAGTTGTTGGAAAGGTATGGAGGAGTAGAGGACATGTTTCCACCCAGAATTTTAATTGGGCGTTATAATTACTCAGAAAGTGATAAAATAGATTGTTGTGGCAGCAAGAAAAGTGGAATGGGAAACATGTAAATGCTATAACCTTTCGCTCAGAACTCAGATTGGGGCATGAGTACAGTCATTGGAAAAATGTTTCAAAGAGGAATGCATCTAAGGAATAATATTTTTAATTTGGTGCATTGTGTCCTTCATCAATTGGGATAAATAATGACCTATAGCATTAATTGACAAAATTTCTATACTATGCATAATTCTAATAGAAGTGGTTACTTGCACATGATGCAAAATTAGAGGTATAATCAGATATATTCAAGAATATGATTAAATATCAAAGTAATGAAAACATGGAAGAGATTGTAGAAGTTGGTTGAGGCAACAAAGAGCTACACGACAAGTAACGAAAAATGGATTTGGGTTCCAAGAGACGTGTAATTACTTGATGTGAATATTTTTCTAAATAGTGTCAAAGTTTGGAGAAACCTTCCCAATGATAGAGGTGAGTGCCAAAGGTGATTGTTGTGTAATTAAGATTGTAGATGCTTAGGATAGTACCTATGCATAAGCCTAGAGGCACACTTGAAGTGCAATATTTTTGACACATAAACAAAGGTTAAGCTTACTAACTGGACATTTCCATTAGGAAGAAGAGCACTCTGCAGAGAGTGTTGTGTGAACAAGGATTTCTAGAAAAAGGATAAGATTACACCATTGAGCATTGTGTGGGTCTGTTCTAGATTAATCCCATTGTCCATTGGATAGGAAAGAGGTAAAGATTGTTGCAAAAGGAGAAAAAAGGACATCATGAGATGAGGTGTGACTCATGAAGTGGAAGAGTCATTTCTGAGTGCAAGAAGAAGGGATTGTTAGATATGATCTAGCAACTCTTGTCTAAAAG
The DNA here is from genome assembly GCA_032191745.1 of Picea mariana. Classification (NCBI taxonomy): domain Eukaryota; kingdom Viridiplantae; phylum Streptophyta; class Pinopsida; order Pinales; family Pinaceae; genus Picea; species Picea mariana. The sequence goes on from JASDQU010373484.1 coordinate 28,249, forward strand.
TACACAAGCAAGAAATTTGCCTCTATTATCAGAGTGCGCAACAAAATTAGAGTATATTAGCAATGGTGGAGTGTAGAATTGTGAATATATGAATAAAACTAATGATGAATTGTGTATCCAGGAAACATGATTCTTGATGATATTGTTGCTTATGGTATCCATCCATACAAAGAAAAAACGAGGATGGTGGGAATGTTGATCAAGAGATTGGAAAAAGAATTCTATGAGATTCTATAAAGTACGAGTTGATTGAGTAGCATCAAGTAAATTTATGATAGTCATAAATGTATGCATTTGGGGTTGTTATGAAATATAATTGTTGAAGGGAATTGAGGTAAGAATTCCATCAGTTGAATCTCAAAATTTGAATTGATGTAAAGGAAGGAGGCCTTGAGTATGAAAATAATATTTGTTGCTTGAATGAATTTATGGAAAACTAATTGCATACCGTGTTATGTTGGTTATGAGGTCATAACCGAGTTATGTCAGGAGACATCACTCCTGTTATAGCGATGAATTCCATTAGAGATGGTCATGTGTGAGGCCATGATGGAAATGTGTGAGGTTTGGACTGCAACCTTTTTTCCTACACTAAATAACACTAATATATGATGTTCCTAGTGTTGTGTATGGGTTGAATAGGAAGGTATCCAAAGGATCATATGGGTTGTGGGGAAGAGTTTGGATGAGGTATTGAGGCATGGGCCATATATTCCAACTCACACGGTGAATACATGACATGAACATATAATTTTCCAGAGTCAATGCAAGTATGCATTGTGTAGATGGGGCCATGATTACTGGCACAATGGTTTTACTTATTGGTAAAGTTTGATTGCATTATGAAAAGCTTGGTGTGTTGATAATGCATATACAATGAATGATAGTTCCATTCTAGATAATCTGATTAATGGATTAATTTCTTTTTTAATATGAATAATAGTTGGAAGTGATGGAATTTTTAGATTACTATAATTCTCAAAATCACTTCTTGGACTAAATGAAAATATTGTGCATGAGATATTAACAATGTGTTTGGTTGCAAGAAAATTGAGAAAATTGCAGGAAGAATGGTCTTGGATATGGAAATAATGTAAGCCCATAAGGAAGACTAGTATATACTGCTGCAAGAGCCAAACATAATGAGAAGAAATCTCATGTGTGGGAATTTTTATTTTCCTGTATAACCAGATTTGAAAAATTTATAATTGAAAATTGTTATGATATGCTAACAATTTTTTTGGTTGCATGGAAATTGAGAAAATTGCAGGAAGAATGGTCTTGGATATGGAAGTGGTGTAAGCCGTAAGGAAGACTGATATCTACTGCTGCAAGCGCCAAACAATTATGAGAAGAAAACTCATGTTTGGGAATTTTTTTTTCCTGGGTAAAACATATTGGAAATTTTATAATTAAACTTTTTATGATGATGTCTCATATTCACTATATGCATGTGACGCAGATAGGATGATTTCCACATGTTGTGGATTGCTAGTGGAAATCTAGCAACAAGTTGGCATTTGTATGCAAGAGAACACCTTGGAAAATGGTGGATCACCTGAGGAATTGTATATCAGTGAAAGGGATGCTTGAGCCCAGAGGGTATGTACAACATAAAGAACCAGGTTGTTAGGTCTGAAGAGTGAACTCTTGTGTGAGTTTCATTGCCAAAGAAGCAAGTTTTCAAACTTGTAGAAGAAGCAAGTTGTCAGGCTTGCAGAAGAACTAGGTTGTCAGGCTTGAAGAGTGAACCTTTTTGTCAGTCACACTGTCGAAGAACTAGGTTGTCAGGCCTGAAGAGTGAACTCATATTTAAGTTTCACTATCGAAGAACTAGGTTGTTAGGCCTGAAGAGTGAACTCCTGTGTGAGTTGCACTCTCGAAGAACCAGGTTGTCAGGCCTGAAGAGTGAACTCTTATGTGAGTTGCATTGCAACAACAAGGTTTCTGCTGGTTATTTTACTGATATTTTTCCTAGTAGTGATTCCCTTGAATTCCCAGTAGTGAGATTCCTAGTTACCTATGCAAGAGAGACCTTGACAAACAAATGGCTCATTCCTTAGGTTAGCCTTGATAAACATATGGTACATCCCTTGGGTTATCCTTGATAAATGGATGACACATTCCTTGGGTCAACCCTGATAAACGAATGAGAAACCATTCCTTGGGTTGGGCAGGTTAATGGGAAGAGAGCTGGTGGAAATCAGGATAGTTGTAGGAGAATGTTAGTGGCTTGTGTATATGTTTAAGGCCAGGGTGCCTTTGTATATATGTTTTGGGGATAGAGCGCCTATGTATTTATTATTTTTTGGATTTGAGTACCTATGTATATTTGGTATTGGGTCTAGAGTGCCTATGTAATTGTTTTAGGCTAGAATGCCTGTGCGATTTTGGGCCAGAGATCCTATATGTTGATTATTGCCTAGGGAGCCAAAATTGTAAAATGAAATTACACTTGTAGGGTGTTTTGCAGTGAGGACTATGAAAAAATAAGGGGGAGGGGATGTAACATCCCCAGTTCTGATCCTTGTGAATTATAATGTAATTGTATAAATTTGAATTAGGCTAGTGAGCCGATGTGTTTGGGCGAAGAGCCTGTATTAATTTAATGTGGCTACAACCAAGCGGTGTAATATGCAAATTATATCTCTATGTTTTAATAATAAAATGTGATGCCAGCTACTAAGGGGACATGGACAAGAGATGGGGAATGAATTAATACACAAGAGAGGGGAGTGTCTATGGTAATGGACAAGAGGGGTACAAGGGGGAAATACCCATGTATATTAATTTAACCCATTTTCCTAAATTTGCTAATTGTATATGAATCTTCTGATTTCTGATTGAGTGTTCCCAAAGCCAATAATTTGATACATGTAAGAGGGTGGTTGTGAGTGGTCACATCCTAGAGTTATTGGGCACATGGGGGTTGATTACAATCAACTTGGGGAAGAGTGTGAGTCAAGAAAGGAAAGCCAAATGGAGGAAATTCGTATGGGTTGGGACAACAGTTAGGGACAAGAATTTTTTGTGCAAGAGAGAAATAAAGAGAGATGGAAGTGGGTGCAACCATGGAGAGAGGATTCTAGAGCAATATGGATGTATTTGGAGCATTTTGGAGTTGATTATTGAAGAGACGGGTTGTCAGGCCTGAAGAGTGAACTCCGAAGTGAGTTGCACTGTAACAAAAAGTGTTTTTTATTGGTTTGTTGGTAGTTTTCCTAGCAGCAAGTTCCCTTGAGTTCCCAGTTGAGATATTCCTAACTATGTGTGCCAGAGAGACCTGATAAATGAATGGCACATTCCTTGGGTGAACCATGATAAACAGACGGCACATCCCTTGGGTTATCCCTGATAAATGAATGGTGCATTCATTGGGTTGGGCAGGTCAAGAGGAAGAGAGATGGTAGAAAAATCGAGATAGTTGTAGGAGAATATCAATTGGGTTATGAGTTTTATGAGCTGCGAGTGGACTGTGAGAGACCACCCTCTTTTATGTATTACTAGCATCAACTCGAGGGTGACTGGATGTTGATATTTGGAACAATAAGTCTATGGTTGGGTGGAACATATGTCCCAAGCAACTGGTTGCACAATTCTTGTTTAAAGATATGTGTTTTATTTTGTTGTTGAGTTATTTACATGTGTTATTGTCGTGCATGAACTCTGCGTGAATGAGATTGACTTATATGTTGTTGTAATGAACGATTTAACTTCATTTCATGTTGATTATTATCATGCTTTAGATGCATTTTTTTATAGTGATAGAAAATAGCTAAATCTATTTTAAATTTGTAGCTGTAAGATATAGGAAATCGAATATCAGTAAAATAATTACTTTAGTTACACAAATTTCTTTTTTATGTGTATTCTACACCGTAATGTTCCTCGGTTGGGTTGGGGAACATTACACTATGGTATCAGAGCTGTAAGAAGGGAGATTTTTATGTGGCATGACCCAACCTAGATGGTTGGGTACATTACAAGTCATATTAAGTTTGGCTATTCATTATATATTTCCAAACTTTCCAGACAGGGACTAAGCTTCCATGCAACATATGTTTATGTTCAATGTTCGTTAGAGAATATTATTAGAAGGGAAAGTCATAATCATACCAAATTGTTTTTCCAAAATTCGTTTAGTGTTCGCTGGGAAATATTATTAGAAGGAAATTTTGAATAAGTTCTATGTTAAATGGTTAGAGAGATTCAATTACTTGATATTATAAGTATTACAAATTTGTTTAGAATTTTTTCTTGCTACGTTTCTCTTTGTGTTTTCCTTTTCGATCTATGAAAGGATTGCATTGGACTTGAACTCACCAATGTTATGGAATTCAAAAATATTTTGGTTAGTTCAATCTTTTCATTGAAATATAAAGTTTATGAAGTTGCGTAATCTATTATCATGGTGTCTTATGGAGTTACTAGCCACTATTATAATTAATGGTTAATACCACCATCCATCCAAAAAATGAATAAATAAGAGAGAAAATTCATGGAATATTGACAATATATTAACGTCCTCACTCTAAATGCTTAAATGAGTGAAAGTAAGGACAATTATTTTTCACACACACACATAATTAAAAAATAAATAATTTTTTTAATAATTTAAAAATTAATAAAAGAACTAGGGCTATTAAATCGTGGCTCTCATATGATGTTGTTAAGCTCTAGTCTACACAGGTTATGTGGGATATGACTTATATATACAAATCAATAATTAAGTTAATAAGTGGACAAACTCAACCTCTTCTTGGTGGAAATCCTCACCCAAATTTGGTAGGAATTTTGTTGAAATTTATACTTCCACCACATTGATGGGAATTTTGACTATGGAACTTTGCCTTCAAGGGTTTTGTCCCATTTCAACATGACTTGGATCATTAAAATTTTGAAAAAAGAGATGATCGGGATAAAACTTTACCTCACTAGGAAAAAATGAACTCACAAGAAAGGTTGACTTGGTCCACTTATTAACTCACTCCTATATAAATCAATGTTTATGTGTGTGTATGTGTATTTACCAACAAGAGAACATGTTATTTGAACAAGAATGTGAGGACTCCATTCTAGTTTCTAAATCTTATAAGTTCATCCTACGATAGTTTTTTCATCCCGTCTCAAGTTTATGATTGTCTCTCTTCTCAATCTAAATATGCCCATTGTGTCTAGCCATGCTTTTGGACATTTAGTATGCTATTTTTCTTGTAGTTTTGAGTTGGAAGATTGTACTTATGTCAGTAATGTCTCTTGTATTGGAGGTTGGTAATAAGTCAAAATAGGTCTGGGAGGGGTGTTTATACATTCTTGTTATTGAAGTCTTAATGGGCTAAGTCAATGTATACTTTGATTCCGTTTTTAAAATATCAAATATAATATTTTTTTGTTGAAAAATAAATAAATTTCACGCACATAAAATAAAAATTATCCCAAGGGGTTAGCTCAACCAGTTGTCACCAATGTTGTTGGGAACTTGGCTAGTTCTGTGCCAACAAGTGCCTAGTTCAAATCCCTTTGGGTGGGTGAATTAGTTTATGTTGAAAATTTAATTAGGAATGTTATTCACGAATGTGGAAAAACATCCCTTAAATGTCGAAGGACGTGAACTATAACATTTGATTCAATGTTGAATGCATATTAGTTAATGTTTGACTTTTCATGTATCTATTATATTATAACTTTTTAGTATGGTTTGCAATTTTTCTTATTAAATATTTTTGTAAAAATTAATTTCTTTACAATCCTCTTTGTTCTAACATTTCTAGTCTTATTGCAGGCTTGGCTCCTCCCAATGTGTTTTTTTTTCATACATCTATTATATCCTAACTTTTTACTTCTGACAAATTTGCAACCACTTCCTTCACTGTATGAAAATTCTGCATCCACTGCTTCCACCACCTTCACAACACCACACATGCATACAAATGCTAGCATTACATACAGTCTGATTTTAGATAATGAAATTCCTACAGAGCTTCAAGACGATATCTACCACACATCCTCTACGGCTTCAGAAGGCTATCTACCATGTGTCCTCTTTGCATGTTGCATGTGCTCCACTTGTTGGAAAAATGACACCTTTGATATGTGAAAACAACCTTTTCTTATGGTCTGGGATCTTAGTTTAATGAGGCTCACACGACCTACTACTAAGATCATGCTTCTTCCTTGGACATCGACAAGGGAAATACAGGTCCAACAAAGTGACAACTCCTACCCTATGCCTCTAGGAGCTCCATATATGATTGATGTTGAGGATTTATCGATTCAATAGGCACTCCATATATGATTGTTGTTGAGAATTTCTCAATTCAAGAGCCTTATTTTATTGCAGTTGACATTGCTTCTTCTAGATTTCATCACAATTGCCATTTCTTATTCTAGATTTGGTTGATGAGTCAAGAAAAGAGAGACCGGTCAAGAAAAGAGAGCTCTCTATAATTCACAAAACTAGAGGTATATAATCAATATTTTATTGATTCCATTACTAAACAATATTCTAATTTTACAACTATAATAAATACCCAAAACTATTACCAAATTCTTGGAAAAAAAATATTTGTTTTCATATGTGTAGACAGGTTCATCTTCCATATAATAATTAGGATAGTTTTGTTGATATTATGGTACCTGCGGGAGGTATTAACCTCCACATGTAACCTTTGAAAATACTAGAATATTCAGGGAAGAAAGAGAAACCCTAAAACGTTGGATAAAAAACCTAGAAGACAAGTCGACTCAAGAGAATATTTAATATTGAGTTATTAGCCCCCAGAAAGAGAATTCGGCCCAGTCAAGTGAGATAGAGTAGTATAAATAGAGGGTGCTAGAGCTCATTTGAAACTCACTCACTCACAACTGCATAAGACTAGTGGTGAGCAAGTTTGGAGAGGGAGTGCAGTTGCAACTACTGCAGCTGGGATTTTGGATTTTGGTTGGACCTGGTCTCTTGGTTATGGTTTGGAATTTCTGCTTGGTTTCTGGTTATTCTTTCTTGGTGTGCTACCGTTGGAGAAAGGTGTGCTAGTATGGGTTGGCTATTGGTCTACTACCAGAATTATTTTGTCTGTCAAGGTTAAGGTGCTCGGGGGTGGCCTTTGTGCCTATGGTTGGGTGACAATATTTCTATATTATATATGGAAAAATGATCACATATATTTATTTATAATAGGTTATGGGCCTATACTATCTTCAGATAATATAACCATTGGAAGATAGATTGGGAAAGTTATTTTTTAAGGTCATTATGACACCAGTTACAGTTGCAGCTAGGTTTCCTAACTATGCAGCTGCAAGAAACCCTAACCCTTGTGTTCAAGCACTTCCGATGAAGTGTTTGACCTAATTTCTTGACATCCTAGTGCACCCTAGCCTAGCACATCTCTTGGTACCCTCATCTAGCAAAAACAACAGGTTTGAATTTTTGGTCAAAGTCAAAGTTTGACTAGTCAAAGTCAAAGGTTGACTGGTCAAATTCAAAGACAAAAGGTTGACTTCTGGTCAAAATTGATTTTGAGGTCAAAGTTGAAATTTTAGAGTTTCTAGCTTGTTATAATCATTGAATCTTCTGATTGAGTTTCTAATCTCTTGTTGTCAAGATGGTATCTAGTTTCAGATTGGAAGACAAGATTAACGATGCTACAAGGTTTCAAAGGTATGCACTTGTATATGCTATCTAAGTTATATCATCTAGAAAAACATGAGTGTGTTTTCAGGAAAATTATTAGAGACCGTTTCCAAGATGTAATCTTGGATTCAATGCATTCAGAGGAACAAGCGCACCCTCCATAATAATTGAGGCTTCAGGTTCCAGGTTTGATTAAATTATTAAGCTTCAAATTTGTGTATATCAAGGGTGATAGTTGCTACAATACAAATTATGAAATCAATCTTTGAAAGATTATATTATTGCTAGGTGCAATGAATAATTGACTGCATATGAATACTATTGATATAGATGCTTATTGTACCTGTTTGCAAGTTGAACTAACATCTCCTCTAGATATTTATTTCTTGTTTGCTCTTTTTATTCTTTCTGGGAAGGTACCCTTGTGAAATATGTTTGATGAACAATCCTTGTGGAATATGTCATGATAGAAGAAGTTTATAAGGATGCCACAACTGTAATATGGGAAGAAATCAAAACAGATAGAAACAAACTTAAAGACACTCAGAGGAGTCAGAATCGAAGGAAGTCAGGAATCAAAGGAAACTAGAACATGCTTGTGACACTTTGCAGAAAGAAAAGAGAGATGCATCAGACAAAAGCATGGACTCTCTCATATGGAGGGAGCTGATCACAGAATTCCAAAAGAAGAGAATGCATATTTCTCATTCAGGCATGAATCTAGGATTAAGAGGGAGCTAATCCCCAACGATATGATCCATCGAAGAATTCATGAATACCATGAAGTATCTGTTCATGTTATTCATTGGAAGTAGCAACCATGATAAGCGACACATGTTTTGCTTGACTCTAGAAGAAGTCTTATTCAAAAAGAATCCTTGAATATCCTTCATTTTCCATCTACATTTATGTTCCTATGACGGAAGGTTGGAGCCTTCAGGAAATAAGGGTATGCAATATATAAAAGATTCCATGGACTCCAACATTGAAGAAAAACATGAGAAAGAACATGAAGATTCCAAGAAAGAAAGAAAAAGTCAGAACAACCAATCGAACTAGTTTGAATCCATTGAAAGCAGTCAAGTAGAAGGAATGGAAGGAAGTTGTAATGAAGAACAACGTATGTGAGAAATTGTGAAAAAGACTTGAGCATTGATAGATACAAGGCAAGACTCGAGGCTTATAGAAGGTTCTCCTAGAAGGAGGGAGAAGACTATGATGATAGATTGTTCCAGTAACTAGCCATACCTCTACCTGAGCCATTATATCTCTTACAGTATCCATGGGTTGGAGTTTACATCAGATGAATGTAAAGACTGTTCTTCTCAACAGAGTAATTGAAGAAGAAGTGTATGTAGAGAAACCTCAAGGTTTTGAGGTATACCAGAAACAGACCCTTGTATGCAGATGGAAGAAGACCTTGTATGGATTCAAGCAAACTTGGTGCAGATCCTCTCATGTACAACAAAAGCATGGTGAAAACTTCCTATGACAAAGGAAGTATATTGAGATGGTTCTTCAGAAGTCCGGGATGATGGATTGCAAATCCATGGAAAACTCCCATGATGACAGATATGAAGAATTTGAGAGACTTTGATCCAGTAGACTCCTCTCTATATCGAAAATTGATTGGCTCGTTAATGTATTTGGAGAATACTCAATCATATATTTTCCTTGTGGGATGTTTGAGTTATGATATACAATTGCATGGATTGGGCAGGGAGTACAGATGACAAAAGAAGTGCTACTTGTATATGTTTCAGTTTGATCTTTGCCACGATGTCATGGGATAGCAGAAAACAGAGGTTTATTGCACTTAGCAATGCAGAAGTAGAGTATATTGCAGCTTGTGATGCTTTTACAGAAGCAATGTGGCTTTGTAAGTTGGTTTCTGGACTGTCTGATCAGGTGTTGAATTCGACCGTGATATATTGTGATGATCAGAGCTATGTGAAGATTTCAGAGAACCTGATGTTCCATGACAGGTCGAAGCACATTGAGACCAAGCATTACATTCTCCGTGATAAAGTCCAGAGGGGATAAGTGGTTCTCCAATATATCTCCACAGTTGAGAAGATAACATATATTTTGGTAAATCCTTTGTCCAAGATGAAACGTTTGCATACTTAAGGGACAAGCTGGGGCTCATGGAGATGGCTTCCTTATTGAAAAATGAAGTGATTACTCCTAGGTTGGGAGGGAGAACTGATATGTTATTGATTTATGGACATTCATTTTCCAGTTTGAAAAATGGTCCAGGTTGGGCACTTCCTTTCCAGTATGAAAATTAGTTTGAGATTTGTGACAGACAATCATTTTCTAGTTTAGAAAATGGTAAATATCAGACAGTCATTTTCATAATGAAAATGGTCCGATAGATTGTTGATGTGCCATAGACAATGATTCCCCTTGTGGCCAGTGTGGGGGAATGGTCTAGGAAAATCATTCTTCTTGGCAGTCACTTTGAGTAGTGGTCAAGTAGAATGGTCCACCTCTCCGGGAATTCATTCTTTTGAAGTTCACAATTATGATCAGTTTCGAAGAATGGTCCATTTTGGAGATTGGTGCAGGAGAGTCATTTCCAAAGGAAATGGTCTGGACAATCATTCCCTAGGGCATACTCATTTTCTACAGGTTGCACTGTGATTAGTGCCAGAGGAATGGACCAGTTAGGTGAATGGTCCAAGTTTAGCAATTAGGGATAGACATTCCCTAGGGAAAACTCATTCTCTCCAGGTTGCACTATGATTAGTGCCGAAGGAACGACCCAGTTAGGTGAATGATCCAAGCTCAGAAATCAGGGACAATTATTCTTCTATGCTTGTGAATAATAGTCCAAACAGCCCATGGCTGATGTTTTTCTTTCTGAGGGTAGATGCTCTTTCAAATCTCATAGATGTGAGTGGAAGAATGGACCAGATCACTCAGTTTGTATCATGATATTTTTTATGCAGGTTGATATAAGATGATATGATTGTTGTGGAGATTATATGTCTATGGATAGTAGTTTTATGCTACTATGGTGGATGTGATCCATTGGTAATGACTGTGTGTCACTGATTAGTAGCGGTGTGCTACTAAGAGTGGTTGTGTACCACTGGATAGTAGTCATATACTACTATGGATAGACACAATTGTGCTCTATTGGATGGAATTATAGCAACAACATGATACTATCTGAGTGCCATGGAGACTACCACTAGTATTGGAGTTGATTTCCAACTAGATGGATAGTCAGTGTGTTGGTGGATAAACATTCTCTAGGTGAAGAATCTTCCAGATAGAACAAATTTTTGGTTGATAGGAATTCTCTCTGTGGAGAATGGTCCAGGTTGACAGTTTGTTAACTTATCATGGACTGGTATTTTCCTAAGGCACAGATTGTGGTCTGATTAGGAAAATGGTTCAAGAGAGATATTTTCTAAAGCATATAGGTAAAGTGGATCTCTATGGTACATATGACCTGATTAGAAAAAATTTTGTGACTGACATTCCTGTAGGAATCATCTCTATAGCCCATGGTGTAGCTTTCAACATCTATTGGGACATTCATTCTTCTAGGGCGTATGTCCAAATTAGAAGAATGGTCCTTGTATCACTCTGTAGAGTGAGTGACTTATTCAACATTATGTTCGATTACTCAGATGGAGTATGGCTTCGATAAATGATGCAATTGATGCTATCAGATGATACTGATAGTGATGATGTTGCTCATGAGTTGATCTATGTGATCATAAGATATCCTATGGCTATGATGATGCTACTGGTTGAATGGTTTGTTTATGCTCAAGACCATTACCTTTAATATATCCATGTCTAGGAGGGAGTGTTGATATTATGGTAGCTACGGGAGGTACTAACCTCCGCATGTAACCTTTGACAAGACTAGAATATTCTGGGAAGCAAGAGAAACCCTAAAATGTTGGATAAAAACACTAGAAGACAAGTCAACTCAAGATAATACTTAATATTGAGTTATTATCCCTCAAAAAGAGAAGTTGACCCAATCAAGTGAGATAGAGCAGTATAAATAGATTGCATTTGACACGCACTCACTCACAACTGCATAAAACTAGTGTTGTACAAGTTTGGAGAGGGAGTGCAGTTGCAACTACTACAACTGGGATTTTGGCTTTTGGTTGGACTTGGTATCTTGGTTATGGTTTGGACTTTCTTCTTTGTTTCTGGTTATTCTTTCTTGGTGCACTACCCTTGGAGAAAGGTGCACTATCCTTGGTTGGCTATTGGTCCGCTACCAAAATTATTTTGTCTGTCAAGGTTAAGGTGCTCGGGGGTGGCCTTTGTGCCTATGGTTGGGTGACAATATTTATATATTGTCTATGGAAAAACAATCACATCTCTTTATTTCTAACAAGTTCAACTGTGAAACTCTGAATTTGAAAATTAAGCAATTGTAACAATAACAACGTTTCCTATGGCATCACATTATCCTTTGCTTTTTGAAAGCAAAGTAGATCAAAAACAATATGATTATTTTTCACAAAGGTTACTCTTGTTTTGTTTGAATCATGAAGGAAAAACTAAAAATATATCACTCCATGTTATATTATGTAACATTAGTTGATAAGGACAATGAACATCACATTCTTGTATAATGAATTTTACTTTTACTCTTTATAACAAAAAATTATAATCTAAATGTTGAAATATTGTAACTGCAAAGAGTATTCTATTTTATTATTGATGTATTATTCATTAGATCAATCCCCTTTTGTGGATTGATCATGTCGGGCATTGTAAATGAACAAATCCCATTTTTTGGATTGGTCAAACGCTAATTGTAACATGATAAATGAGAAGTCAACCCCCATAATATATTAAAGTGGTTATAACCACCCAGAATGAGAAGTCGTCCCTGCCAGTGAAAATACACCTCAGTTCAACACCTACCAGATTGTATAAATAAGAGAGGCCAACGCCTCATTTGTTCACTCACTCACTTGTTCATTAGAGCGCAAGTTTGGAGCTGCATTTGGAGAAGAAGGAAGAGAGAGAGAGGCACATACTTTGGATAGGACTTTCTGTATTGTTTGGTTTATTCTCTTGGCATTGTATTGGCTATCTATATTAAGGAAGTTTTTGTTGGGTTTTCTCCCCCATGAGGGTTTCCCATGATAAATGATGTGTCTCTTGTGATTGTGTATTTATTAGTGATTCTAGCTATGCTATGGTTATCTAGTGAATTGAAAATAAACATAATAATAGCTTAAAATCAAACATGGTATCAGAGCTAAGCTGAAGAGAGCATCTTTCAAAAGAAGAAGAAAAATTTCATTGTTGTCGTACATGAAAATTAGGGCTTTTTATTGAAGATGATTTTCAGTCTCAAAACCATCTAGAAAAGTGCACCCTAACCCAAGGAATTATTTGGCACCTTCAGCGCACCTTTTCAGTGGGTAGATCTCCCGGAAAGTGAAACCCTATTTTTCACCGGTACCAAAAAACCAGAAGTACCAGAAGTACCATAAATCCATTGGTCAAGTTTGAGGGAGTAAAATTTGGATTTTCATAAATCTGATTGCACCAGCTTACTCGCCTCAGCTCAGCGCATCTATCCCTTGGATCAAAATTTCAAAATTTGAAGTTTGAAAAATTAGGGTTTCCTCATAAAACCCTAAGTTGCAGTTGCAGTTGCAGTCTCAGAATCAGTTGCAGTATCAATTGCATTTGCAATATTAGTTGAAGTATCATCCGAAGTAGTAGTTGCAGTCACCCTTGAAGTTTTTAAGAGTTGGTAATTATTACTACTGCTACCATATGGTGTCACTACCTGCAAATGTTATCTGATATATGTACCCACATATGTTTAGATTGTTAAGATTTAAAGGGTATTTGCAGGAGAAGGGATCTCTTTCCATAGATCCAGAAGGATCTCAAGATCCAACACATTCAGGGGAATAATGCAACCCATGTTTGATTATTTTGATATGCATCTAATTGTTATGACATTATTTTGATCTAGATTGCATGTTGAAGCTATGACCATCATACTAACCTTTGGTCAAAATTAAAGTCAAGGTATTAGATGGATTGAAGTTGATATCATAGAGATTATTCTCTAACCCAACCTTCTGTCAAGATAGCATATTGTCCTAGTACAGAAGACAGGTTGAAGAAAGCATCTGTCATCTTGAGTGAAGGAGACTTGGAAGAAAAGAAACACACTCATTCTTGAGAACAAAACTCTAGGTTCTAGGTTTGATTGATTAAGTTGATAAGATTCCAAATGTGCAAGTGTCAAGAAAACACTATAGTTGAGGTAGTAGTCTTTGAAGAGTATTATACTTGGTAACATGTGGGCATATTGAGATAAATGCTTAATGTAACAGATACAACTAACATTTGCTCTAGGAGAAAATTCTTGTGTTGATTCCAGGTTACCATGGAGGAATGTTTGATCTCAACACTAGAAGAGTGTTTACCTCATTTCGTATTGTATTTATTACTTTTGATATTCGCTTCAGACAGGTCACAAGTGATAGCTCTAAAGGAGGTATTGTGATGATTATTCGTGTATTTGTTTTATCTACTATTATCAAAAGAGTATTATTCTTGCTTGCTATTTTGTTGACCTTGTTCAAGTCACATGTGATAACCTTAAGGAAGCTATAGTGAAGGTTGTAGAAGGCAACATATTAGATGAGATATGAAGTAGACTACGTACATGACCATATACATTCATGTACCAAAGAAGATGAAGAAGAAGATATCTTTTGAGATTCAAAGTATCTCATATGAAGATTGATTGTAAGGAGAAGAAGGCTCCAAAGATGATCAAACATTAGAACAAGAACTCATAGCAGAATTGTTCAAAGGTTAATGAATCCACCTTGACCGAAACAAAAACTCGCTTGAATCTTGACTCAGTATTTCACATTTAGACTTGGTATTCAACACCAAGTATACCCTATAAAGAGATGATGAAGTCCTTGTAGACTTAGAAGAAATCAAGGATAAGCCTGATCTTAGAAAGGATCAGATGGAGAGACAACTTCTAGGATTGGGAGACAGATGACATGAGAAGACTAGATCGTAACTTTAGAGACTCCTAGAAGATATTAAATCTCTTGGAAGATTCACTTGTTTCAGTGACAAAGAAGGAATCCAGTCAGAAAGACTAGGATATGGATTCTTCCGTGAGACTAGAAGAGAAGTCAGTATTGACTTCCAAGATTGATCTATATAGATTAAGCATGTTGTATATGTACAAAGCTTGATGTGTGTCTAAGAGGATTCTCCCAGAAAGAGGGAAAAGACTATGATGCGACACTTACTCCAGTTATTGAAGAAATAGTTCTAGTATTTATGAAGACAACCAGAGAAACCATGATTCATATATAGTATGAGATGCAAGGGGAGCAATCCCCATATTTAAAATCAAGTGCAAGTTGTTGCATTACATTAGTTGGGTCATGGAGACATGAATACAATGAAAGATAAATTTACCACCATGAAAGAAGAAGATCTTGCTTCAATATCAATTATTGAGCCACTCTCAGTTTCAGATGAAACTGTTGCCGTGATAGAATAAGGACTTACTCTCAGATTTTAGCAGCGACCGTGAGAATGAAGTAGTCATTCTCAGCCTCAGATCAGCTGCAAGTGCAGAGTCCCAGATTCCAGAAGGAACAATTGCAAAGGGAGTAGAGGACATACTCCTAGACAGTGAGACAGATAGTGCCTTGTAGAAATCACATAGAGATAGCACATGTTTTTGCAGATTGAGTTGCAGCTGAGCAAGTGTACCAGATTGGTACAATGTAACATGAAAATTTGGTTTGAAGATTGAATATAGAAAGACTCAGGTCTGCAGGTTGAAGGAAGCTATGTACATATTGAAGCAAGCTCCTAGAGCTTTATTTATAGGTCTTCTGAAGAGCTTGGGAGTTACCAAAGAGTAAAGTTGATTCTAACCTTTATCTCAAGGTTATGAATGATGAGTCAGTGGTGTTACTAATATATGTAGGTGATGTATTCTTGACAAGATAAAGAAAATCTCATCACAAATTGTAGAGGAAGCTTGCTACAGATTTTGATAGAAGATCTAAATGCATTATCTCTTAGGTCTTGAACTTTGGCAGAGCACAAAGAAGATCTTCCTTAACCAAGGGAAGTATGCCGTTAAAATGAAGAGGTTTGACACGTTGAAATGTAAATACATGAACACACCCATGGAAACAAAGTTGAAGCTCCTGGTAGATACCTTGTCAGAATTGGTTGAGGCTACTCTGAACATACATATTATTGGTTCAGTGATGTATCTGACGAATACCAGGCTAGATACATGTTTTTCCTTGAGTCAGTATATGGTAAAACCCAACCGTGTTCACATTTTTGCTGCAAAACATATGATGAGATACCTTAAGGGTATGTTGTATTTTGGTCTCTATTATACTAAAGACCATGACTTCAGACTCAGTGGTTACAGCGATTCATATTGAGTTGTAAGTGTTTATGATAGAAAGAGAACTTCAAGATGTTGTTTCAGTCTGAGGTCAGCCATGACTTCATGGAATAGTAGGGAGAAATTCAACATTGCTCCGAGCACGGTAGAAGTGGAATACATTGTTGCATGTTCCGCTAGTTGTGAAGCCATATGGCTTCGGATGTTGTTGACAGATCTATTTGATCTGGATATGGAAGCCACCATGATCTTATGTGATAACCAGAGTTGTATAAATATGATGGATAACCTTGCATTCCATGATGAGTCAAAGCACATAGAGATCCGGTATCTCTTCATTCATGATATGTTGCAGAGAGGAGCCATAAAACTCCAATATGTTATCACAAATGAACATTTTGTTGATGTGTTGACCAAGCCTTATCTCATGTAAAGTTTGAGCACTTTCAATATAAGCTTGGTATAGTCCGAAAGGACCTCCCTCAAAAGGGGGAGTAGTGTTGATGTGCCAGCTTAATTGTTGTTTTGATGTGCCAACTTAATTGTTGTGATGATGTGCTAGTCTAGTACTGTGATGCCAGCTTAATTGTTGTTATGATGTGTCGGCCTAGTGTTGTGATGCCGGCTTCATGCTGATGATATGCCAACCTTGTGCTATGATGATGTGCCAGCCTTGTGCTATGATGATGTGTCAGCCTCGTGCTATGATGATGTGCCAACTTAAGTGTTGTGATGCCAGCTTCATGTTGATGATATGTCAGTCTTGTGCTGTGATGATGTGCCAGCCTTGTGTTGTGATGATGTGACAACCTCGTGCTGTGATGATGTGTCGGCTTAAGTGTTGTGATGCTAGCCTCATGCTGATAACATACAAGCCTCATGCTGTGATGATGTGCCAGCCTTGTTCTGTGATGATGTTCCAACCTCGTGTTGTGATGCCAACTTTGTGCTAATGATATTGTGTATCCAACTTCGTGCTGCGATTCCAACCTCTTGCTGAAGACTCTCAACCTAGTGTTGATGTTGATGATGCTCCAACCTTCATGCTATGATGTTGTTGTTGATGATAATGCTCCAACCTTTGTGTTGTGATATTGTTGTTTTTGATGTTGTATCAGCCTTGTGTTGTTATTGATGATGATGGTGTATTAGTGTTATATTAATCCATGTTGATGAATTTGATGATGATGATGCCACTTAAGCTTCTTCCTGAAGTTGATGCTGATGATGCCACTTCAGCTTCTTGTTGAAGATGATGATGATGATGCCACTTCAGCTTCTTGCTGAAGTTGATGATGATGATGCCACTTCAACTTCTTGTTGAAGATGATGATGATGATGCCACTTCAGCTTCTTGTTGAAGATGATGAGGATGATGCCACTTCAGCTCCTTGCTGAAGATGATTATGATGATGATGATGTTATTTCATATTTCATGCCGAATATGATGATGTTATCGTAGCCTCATGCTGATGAGGATGATGATGCCATTCCATCTCCCTGCTGTGAATGATGATATTGATGATGATAAAAACTTCCGATGATTTATAGATATGCCAGTCAATGTTCCAAGATGTTGTTGATGATGCTGACCTCTCTCTCACCTGACGTTGTTGTAGAATACCCTTCTTGTTAAGGGGGAGTGTTGAAATATTGTAACTGCAAAGAGTATTGTATTTTATTATTAATGTATTATTTATTAGATCAATCCCCTTTTTTGGATTGATCATGTCGGGCATTGTAAATGACCAAATCCCCTTTTGCGGATTGGTCAAACCCTAATTGTAACATGATAAATGAGAAGTCATCCCCTAGAATATATTAAAGTGGTTATAACCACCCAGAAAATAGAATTCGGCCCTGCCAGTGAAAAGACACCTTAGTTCAACACCTACCAGATTGTATAAATAAGAGAGGCCAACACCTCATTTGTTCACTCACCCACTTGCTCATCAGAGCGCAAGTTTGGAGCTGCAGTTGGAGAAGAAGGAAGAGAGAGAGAGGCACATACTTGGGAGAGGAATTTATGTATTGTTTGGTTTATTCTCTTGGCATTGTATTGGCTATCTATATTAAGGAAGTTTTTGTTGGGTTTTCTCCCCCATGAAGGTTTTCGAGGATAAATGATGTGTCTCTTGTGATTGTGTATTTCTCAGTGATCCTATCTATGCTATGGTTATATAGTGAATTGAAAAGAAACCTAATAATAGCTTAACATCAAACACTAACTACCTTCATCATTTTGCAATCTTGTACAAGATACAAGGGGCATCAATGGGTGGAGAATATGTATATAGCTTGAAACCAAATTTGTTGGATTTTTACGATTTACAACAACTTTCTCAAATATTTATTGGCATAGAAATTTCACTTGTTTTCTTATACTTACATCAAGGATTGTTGTTGTGGCTATGGAAAAAGAGGGAAAACTTATAAAACAGAGAACACTTCAAAAGTGAAGAGAACAAAAACAAATAAGTCAAATATCCTGAAATATTGCATATATGATATGAATAGAACCTCTTTATTCCTTTTAATATTTTTTTATCATAAATCTTGTAAATAAACAATGCACATAAGCATCACAAACATTTTGCCGAAAACTATCCACTAGATTTCAAAGTACATCTTTAAACAAGAACCTTTCACAATCCAAGCAGTGTAAAATATTCAAAAAATTCTCATCTTTTAATACAGGTTTTCATTTATAAATGTCAGTTTCTAGACACTAACCTTAATGCTTTCTGTTTAACAGAAAAATGAAACACGTTGAAGGCCAAAACGTTGATTTCTATTTCACAGAAAAATGAAACACATTGAAGTCTAAAAAAAATGTTTTGATAGTCTATTGCTGAAATGACATGAAAACATAAAGAAAATTAATGATAAATGTAGACAAATACATCAACACAAACCTACAAATATTTTCTCTATGAAATAGCTAACTGAAACCGAGTTCACATGACCCACGACTATTCATTTATGTAGGAGTAACATTATCCCGTATAGCTCAACATTTTCTAATTTCACTTATAATTTAATTGAACCATATGCATGCATTATTTGAGAGCAAGCATATTATAGAGCATAAACTATCCATTGTATTCATATCAACAAGCATTAACAAAACCATGGTGAATTTTACATCATGTAAAAGTATGGTAAATCTAAGATGTCTTATAACAAAATTAGGTCTCATAAACGAAGTATTATAAACAATTGTTGTTGCATGGCAACGTAGTCCATGTCTGTCTGGAATTGGAATAACATGACATTTTTTTGTTAAAAAATGGTGTTTCTAAATGTCGATAATGAAGCTCTATGATAAATTGAATCAATCAAAAAATGTGTCAACACAGGAGAAGCATCCTAATAAAAACAAAGTCTAAACTCTTAACACATTTTGCATTCTTGATTTCTCCAAAGCTATCTGCATGAAAATTGATTCATATATTCCAAACCTAGATATCTTAGCTAACAGGGATAACAGGTGAAGAGTCAAATCCTCAATAAAGGACTCAACTCAGGGCTCAAACAAATATCTTGGAAATTTCAGAGTCCAGACTCTGCACTAGCAGCGATGCAACTAATTCTGCACAGGAATGACAACAATATAACAAAACTACCAACCCAATGGAATCATGAATAACCATACTCTGGAAAGATTTCTACAGTTGCTTCAATTTCTGAAATATCATAAAGGGAAGTCTGATTAATCCCAACTACTTTACAGACTTATATCTCGGCTCATTCAATAACCAAATATAGATTATGTTGAGAGGAATTTACAGGTCGTTGGAGAATATGCAATTTCTCTCTGTATGCAATCTGTAGTTTGACAGTGGCAAAAAGCAAAGATAATGTCCAATGATCTAGGTTAGAATGAAACAAAGGTTGAATGATTACATAACCTTCTAGATACAACCCACCTTGAATAACCTGTAATTTATCTTTGTTGAATGAAAACAAGAAAACGCATTCAAACACATAACTCATTAAAAGATTTTTCAGATAAATTAGGTCATTTTGGCTACAATGTCTTTTAGACATCGTTCCTTTATCTTCATACATCAGAAAGTTTTTCTGCACCTGCAACTAAGAAAACACATTTTATTGTACCAAATTAAGAACAATTTAGTAGTAGAAAACAATTTCACTTTCATAGGAACATAAAATATATTTTCCCATCCACTCCGTGCACTCATCAACAATTGATAATTTGATTTTTATACAACCTAGAATATTGATTCAAATACAAAGGACAATATTCATGGACTCTACGATATTTGATATGAAGCAATATCAACAGATAAATAGACGATATATCTGGTTTTACTGAAGAAAGACGTAATATCCTAAATGCAACACCTACAGGTACTTTGTAGAGTTGGTTCAAGAGCAGTTGAAACATTCCTATTGGACTAGTTGGATCCATGATTATCATCATAATGGTCTACTGTCTCATGGCTCTAACTTTATGCCTGATGCAAAGTTACATAACCATTGATCCTGATGTTGCATACAATGTTTTTTTCCAAAAGGTAGGAATGGATTGGGTT
>JASDQU010373484.1:59928-77953 GCA_032191745.1 Picea mariana
GTATACTTGGCTATGAGTGATGGGTGGATTGGTTATGTAATAACAATGCCTTTATTGTTTCTAGGTACATTCATATTAAGGTTGTTTTATCCACTGGATAGAATGTCAAACCTGTGGGGGGTTCCATTTGTGCCTTGGATACCAGTTCTATCCATTTCCATAAAAAAATTTCTTTTGGGTTCCATAAATAAGGATTCCTGCAAGCCCGAAAAACATATGAAAGCCTTGTTGTTGGTTGAAAATGACAATGATAAAAACGACCACTTTCAGCATATGTGTAGAGACGTGGACATACATTTCACTAGTCATAGGAGATGTAAACATTGGCTCAATGACTTCTTATGTATCAACTCAAATTCAATCCATTTTGTTTGCATATGTGTCCAAATTCAAATTTTCCATAGAAGAGAACTTTCTCTAAAATCAATAGATACTAAAACATGAGACTTACACAACATCTCAAGAAAGAAATTTTGCATAATTAATCTAAATAATGTGTTACATATTTTTAAAACATATATATCCCCAACATTGTAAGCTTCTAATCTTAAAAAGGAAAAAATCTTGTTATCACAGAAGCAAACCAACAATTCTTCCCCAACCCTATGCACATATCAATTTCCATGTCTAAACTCCATTGAACAATGGCCTACATCATATTACATCATGCCTTTGCGTTTATTAATTTAATTATATGATGTTTTTATATTTCAGAGGGTTTCGTAGTGGCTTTACAACTCCATTTTGAGTGTTTTCAATTGACTCAAGGTTGCCACATCTCGCAAATATTTTTGGAATTGTGTAGGCATGTAGGAATATTAAACACGTGCACATTTTCAATTAGTGACATCTATTATCGATGCAATATGAAATGTGGATGGTGGATTTTGAGTATTATTTTAAGGTTAAAAACAAAGATAAGGACTTCAAGATTTCACATAGCCTTGGTTGAGTACACATGTCATGAGTAGTTTTGGAATTATGTAGGCATGTGGGAATATTAAACACATACACATTTGCAATTAGTGACACCTGTCGATGCAATATGACATGTGGATGGTGGATTTTGAATATTATTGGAACATGTCAAAGAAACATCATACCAAAAGTGAAAACAATAGACATTGTGGATTAAACTGAAAAACATAGATAAGGACCTCAAGCTTTCACATGGTCGTGGTTGATTATTGACAACAAGGTAAGAACTAAAGGCTCTAGACCTAGACTTGTGAGATAATATGAGTAGTGGATTATGGATAAGTATAATGGATTTAATGAATCATATGATATGGGCATTGGATGAACTTATTGTTGGAGCAATTTTTTTTGGAGTTCATTTTGATGTAAATTTAGTTGTGAAGGCTTTACTCATTGTTTTTCTGTTGAGGATTATTGGAACATGTCAAAGAAACATCAGACCAAAAGTGAAAACAATAGACATTGTGGATTAAACTGAAAAACAAAGATAAGGACTTCAAGATTTCACATGGCCCTGGTTGAGTATTGACAATAGGGTAAGAACTAAAGGCTCTAGACATAGACTTGTGAGATAAGATGAACAGTGGATTATGGATAAGTATAATGGATTTAATAAATCATATGATTGGGGCATTGGATGAAATATTTGTTGGAGCAATTTTATTTGGAGTTTATTTTGATGGGAATTTAGTTGTGGAGGCTTTACTGATTGTTTTTCTATTGTTTCAAAAGAGTTATGAACCTAAAAACGTCCTCTTACAAGAATTGAAATTGACCAGATGTGTGATGAATGGGTCCCTAAGCCACTTCATCCATCCATTACTAATGAGATAAAGGATGAGCCTCTAGTTTTATAAAGGATGTAGGACCACATACTAGATTCAATGGTGAAAAAGTTATTAATTTAGATTCTATTAAATTATGAGCTTGATTTCTTATGCGGATTATTTCTTTAAATTATTCAACACTTGGATTCCATATTAATACATTTCAAAAATATAGAATCATAATTGAATATCAATAACCATGTAGATACATAAGAATGCACATCAACAACACATATACCCTGGGGAAACCCTATATAGGGAGAAAAAACCCAACAAACAATCTTCCTTTATTGCATTAATAATGTAAGATCACTTACAGATATCAACCATGAAAAATATGCTCTTAAATGAGCTTGCCAAGACGAGTTAGACTAGACTGTATGACCTTGTAGTAATAGAGAGACTTGGCTGATATAATCTCTTGTATTTGACCAACACTGTGGAAGATACCTTGCGTTACCTGGGTGTTGCTTTATTTTCCTTTTCTAGACTGATATGCAACCCTTTTTCTTAGTTGTTATGCTTCCTTTATTTGGCTGTTATGTTGTCCTTTCCTTGACTTTTATGTTGTCCTTTCTTGATTGTTATACACAACAATGTTGTAGATAAATTTTGCTTCCTTTTGGACTGAAATACACAACACTTTCACAGAGAAATTTTTCTTCCTTTTGGACTGGTATACACATCACTATCACATAGAACTTTTGCTGCCTTTTGGAATGATACACACAACATTGTCACACAAAACTTTTCCTGCCTTTTGACACCTATGATGTCTCTCCTCCTTCACCCTTACACTACATAACAACTGTGTAGAATGAGGGGTCGACCTTTGCTTATAAAGGAGTGGAGAGGTGAAGGAGATTGATCGAATTAGAAACTTGTTTTCATGCTTAACATAACTCAACTTTATACTTTAGTTCAAATTTAGAACTAGACTTGAGACTGCAGTTACAACTCGCCCTTGAATTGACAATGCATGCGAATTAATTCAGCATGCACATGTCATGCATGCAACATGCAACTATACATGCATGCAACATGCAACATGCAACATGCAACATGCGACATGCAACTTGCAACATGTGACATGTGTCAAACTTGAAAACTTTGACTTTGACCTAGACATGAACCTTTGACTTTTTACAACTTGACTCTTTTACAACCCGAGTTTAACAACTCATTCAAATCGAATCTTGTCATGGTAATTCAAATTTCTCTTCATGGTGGATAATGTTACACGTGCCAACGCACTTGATCAATACATTTACATCATTTGCAATACCAGGAAGATTGTTTGTTTCTAGATCATAGGAATTTTATGTTCAACCTAACTTTTGCTATATGCCTTGACTTTTTCTCATGGCTTACAAGGCTTGACTAGGCTCACAGAGGTTGTATGTTCCCCTTGACTTTTGCACTAGTCTGTCTATGCTCACAGAGGTTGTATGTTCCCCCTAACTTTTTCACTCGACTGTCTATGCTCACAGAGGTTGTACGTTACCCCCTAAATTTTTCCTTAGGCTTACATAACATCTTGTTCGTCCTGAATTTTGGTTTGACTCACAGAGGTTGTACATTCCCCCTAGCTTTTGTCAATACCTCACAAGACTTGTTGATTCTCCAAATCTCCCTGGCTAGCCTCAGGGTGGCCCATATGGCCTCTCATTGGAGAATGATTGTCGATGCTGCCAAATTTAACACTCCCTCTTAGCAAGGGAGTCATTCTCAGCCAAACCAAGTTTGCCTCTCAGTTGCACAAACTGTCTCAATGGAAAAGGCTTGGTTAGGATATCAACTACCTTCTCGATCGTGGCTATGTACTGTAACTTTAAAATTTTTCTCTAGACCAAGTCTTAGATGTAGTGGTACTTCATGTCAATATGTTTTGACCTGTCGTGAAATACCAGGTTCTCTGTCAATTTTATGCAACTTTTATAGTCACAGTGAACCATCGTCGTCTCGAGCTTATCACCAAACTAGCCATAGACCAATTTTCTGATCCATATTGCTTCCTTGCTAGTATCACTTGCTGCAATGTACTCATCCTTTGCTATACTCTGTGCAATGGATCCATGTTTCTATCTTGACCAAGAGATCATAGGAGATCCTAAACTGAAGAAGTATCCAGAAGTACTCTTTCAGTCCATTGGGCTTCCTTCCCAGTCAACATCTGCATACCCATGCATAAATAGACCACCATTGGATGCATATCTTAGACCATAGGTAATGGTCCCTCTAAGATATCTCAACATGTGCTTTGTTGCCACCCAATGTCTCTGTCTCGGTTTAGCCATGAATTGACTCATTGCAATCATTGCATAGCATATATCTAGCCTGGTATGGATCATTTACATCAATGATCCAATCAATTGTCTATACATGGTGGGATCCAAAAAATCCGAACATGTATCATAATCATGCAGCTTCTTCAAGTTGGTAATCATCGAAGTAGACATGGATTTGCAATCCATCATTCCAAACCTCTTTAATACATCCACTGTGTATTTTCCTTGTGCTAGAAATATAATTCCCTGTCTTTGCTACACTTCCAATCCTAGGATGTAATGCATCAGGCCTAAGTCTTTCATCTCAAATTCTGAGATTATCTCCCTCTTACACCAAGCCATTAGCCCTTCATCTCCTATCAGAAAGAGATCATAAACATACAATATTAGTATAATTGATTGGTTCCCTCTTACCTTGAAGTACAGATTCACATCAACATCACTTTTCTGAAATCCTAGACTTTTAAGAAATTCATCAATCTCGTCATACCAAAATTTGGGAGCCTTCTTAAGACCATACAAGGTCTTCCTTATCTTTCATACATGAGTGTCTTTGTTATGCAGTACAAAACCATCTGGTTGTTCCACAAAGACCTCCTGTTCAATCTTTCCATTCAAGAATGTTGTTTTTACATCCATTTGATGTAGCTTCCAACCAAGAACTGAAGCTAATGCAATAATATTTCGAATGGAGGTATACCTAGCTATAGGGGAAAAAGTCTCTTCATAGTCAATTCCTTATTTTTGAGTGAAAACTCTAGCTACAAATCTTTCTTTGAACTTTTCCACACTCCCATCGGTTTCATGTTTGATCTTATAGA
This sequence comes from Picea mariana, assembly GCA_032191745.1. NCBI lineage: Eukaryota > Viridiplantae > Streptophyta > Pinopsida > Pinales > Pinaceae > Picea > Picea mariana. The sequence continues at coordinate 64,843 of JASDQU010373484.1, forward strand.
TCCATTTGGAAGAGACCATTGATTTTTCCTTTGGCCTCGGCATAATGTCCCAGACATTGTTCTTTATAATAGACATGCATTCCTCAAGCATGGCATCCTTCCATACGTGTAATTTATCTTCTTCTTCAAATGAAGAAGGTTCAACATCATTGATGTTTCTCATCAGTGCAACATAGCCTCCAAACTTGTGAGGCCTCTTACTTTCCCTGAAATTTCCTTTGGGAGTAGCTATCTTTTCTTCTTCCTGCACTGTTTCTTTAAGCCACCCTGGATTCCTTTTGGCTAGAGTTTCTTCAAGAGTTATTTCTAACTCTTCAGCAGGTTCTAGGGGCTCATCACTTGGACCTTCATGAGGTTCCTCCCTTTGATCATATGACTCTTCATTTTCAGAAGAGGGTGAAGCTAGTTAAACTCCTTCTGATTCCTGTTGAAGCTCTCTGGATTTCTTGAATGTGGATTCCTCATGGAAAGTCACATATCTGCTTAAATCTATCTGCCTCTAACTTGGTACATATATCCTCTAATCCTTGGAGTTCTCACTGTACCCCACAAAAAAACCTTTCTTGCCTAAGGGTTCCATCTTTGTCCTCTTTTCCTTAGGGACATGAATATACATTGGACGCCCAAATATCCTTAGATTCCCTACTTCAGGTTTGATCCCTGAAAAGACCTCTTCAAGAGTATTGTCCTTCAAGATAGCATCTGGACACCTGTTTTGAATATACATAGTAGTGGAGGTAGCTTCTTCCCATAGAGAATTTGGCAGATCCTGATCAAACGTCATGGATTTCACTGCCTCACATATTGTTCTATTTTTCCTCTCATCCACACAATTTTGTTGAGGGTTATATGGCACGATCAACTGTCTCTTGATTCCTGCTTCCTTGCAAAAATCCTCAAACTCGAGAGATTCAAACTCTCCTCCATTATCTGTTCTAAGGGTTCCGATGTGTTTCCCTGTCTTCTTTTCAATAAATGATTTATACTATTTGAATTTATCAAATGTGTCACTTTTAGATTTAAGGAAATATATCCAATATTTTCTTGAGTAATCATCAATAAAAATGACATAAAACAAACAACCGTTGAGTGAGGGAGATGACATGGGACCACATACATCAGAATGAACCAGATCTAAGATGCCTTGAGCTTTGTTGTCACTACTAGGAAATGATTTCTTTATATTTTTACCTAGCATGCTGATGCAAGAGCATCGTGACTTCCAAAGCCAGCAAGGAGCCAACACATGTGTTTCTAAAACACATGGCATATAAGCTTGATAACTTTTGATAACTTTTTGAAATTGCATTAAATATGAAGCGCCATATCCTTCGATGAAACATTTATGAAGGAGCGTCTGTTGTATTATATCAGATCTCGAGCCTTACGCTTTTATCTGAATTAGATAGGAAGGAATTTAATAGTTTTAATGCTGTTAGATAGGAATTTAATTGTAGATTTGATAGCTTAAGAATTCGAGAGGGAAACGAGATATAGAAACCCTCCTTTGTACATTGTATGATTCATTATCATTGAGAGCAAGCAGAGCAGAGCAAAGAACTTGTGGAGAGCACCCATGTACAGATTGAATTAATAGAAGAAAGACTTTGACTCAATTCCATGGTTTGTGTTGTTTCTCTGTGTTGATATTATTCTCATGGATGTTTGTTTTCTATCATGCATTTGCTTTGATATGTTGTGTATGTGATTTCATAGTTAAATTGAAATCTGTGAGAATAGGAATTTAGTTTCAATTGTTTCTCTAGCCTGAACTAGAGATTCCTGCATAGAGTGCAGTAGAAGTTATCCGCAAGGAGTGCGTGACTGCAGGGTTCAGATAGAGGGAGCTTTTGGTCTAAGTTCTCAGGAGTGCAGATTGGGCAACAAAGTCGTGCAAGGCGTGCACAGGCTAGAAGAGACTCAGGGTTGTGATTCTGAGCTAAGGGAGTGGTAGATTTCTGCTGCAGGAGTACGCATAATTAAAAGAGTTCTAATACTTAGTCGTATTCAAAGTTTTGCCGCAAGGAGTGCACGCAACAAGTCTTCATAACAGACCTGTGAAGTAAGTACAAGCTCAGGAGGGATAGTCCCTTTGTGATATTGTGGAGATGGGTCCAGGAGGAGGTTCAACAGGAGGGAGGTCAGAGTGAAGGGAAAAATCTCCAAGGAGGAGAATTGACGGCCAGGGTTCGCAGGGGAGATTCGCGAAGTCCCGTCGATCGTCAGATTGTGGAGAAGCTGCGAAGGGTTTAACCCTTAAGCGTAGGAGGAACCAAGAGTCATTGCATATCGGTATATCGGGGTTTGCACAAGTAGGAGTTTCATACTCTTTGGAATCGCGAATTGCGATTCCCCGATATAATTGGAGTCGTCGATCGCTACGGGAACACGTGTCGAAAATCCAGAGAAATCGGGGTTTGGCGTTCGGGACTTTCGATGCAAAGAAATTTCGACCGGTGAAATCGTGATCCCGCGATTCCTGATATAGTGGAAAGGGAAGGTGACGTAGCAAGGGGAAAGCGCATGTGTCATCAGAATTCGGGGTTCGGGGATTCACGGTGCAGGTGAATCGAAACATTTCACATCTCGATTTCCCGATAGGGAAATCCCCGAAAGGAAGGGAGAGTTGACTCATTGACCCATCGGGGTTCGGAGTTTCGATTTGCACGAGAACAGTGCCGCGAGTTTCGCGATATCGCGAAGCCCGATTCCCCGATAAGCAAAGGGGAGATCGCGAAAGGAGATACCTGTGGGCATTGAGAACCCCCGAGAGGAGAGGGAAGAGTTCTTTGACTCTTCGGGCCTGTGAGAAAGAAGGTCCTAGTGGGAGCGGTTGGATTGTGAGGGGCGTGGTTCGAACCTACACCAAGGTGGTATCAGAGCGGGAAGTCTTTGCTTTCAGTAGCAGAGAGGAGAAATCATCATGCCACCAAGAAGAGGAAGACAATCACCCAATCCAGAGAGGGAAAGGGAATTGTCTGGGGAAAGAGAAATGTCTAGAGAAGGAAGTAGCCATGGACAAAATATAGAAATAGAGAAGGAAATACAAAATCTTCGTGCCAGAATGGAAGATATGGAAGCAGCGCAGAGACGCACAGCCAATACGGGAGATATAAGTGAATCCGAAGGTGAGGCGGAGGCTGTACCACAAGAAGAGGTCACAGCAGAGGAGGCATCAACTGCGCGATTGATAAAAGCTATCGCTAGGATGAGCTCCAAGACCAAAATGGACATTCTCGTCTATGAGGGGAATCTAGATGTGGAAGAGTTGTTGAACTGGATCAGAGCTCTCGACACCTACTTCAATTATGAAGATATCGAAGAGGATAAGAAGGTAAGGCATGCTGTTACCAAGTTTAAAGGACATGTATCCTTATGGTGGGATGAACTACAGGCGAATAGGCGTTCCAAGGGTAAACAGAAAATCAAGAGCTGGGACAGGATGATTGCTAAGATGAAAGCCAAGTTCATCTCGAGGGATTATCAGATCACACTGTTCAGACGAATGCAGAACCTGAGACAAAAGATGATGACGGTGAAGGAGTACACCGAAGATTTTTACAGACTAAATATCAGAGCAGGTCATCGGGAGAGCGATGATGAGAAGGTGGCGAGATATCTGAATGGTCTGAGGTATGACATTCAGGATGAGTTAAGCATGGCAACTATTAGGACTGTTGAGGATGCTTACCAGATGGCTCTGAAAGCCGAGGAGAAGTTGAGCCGTAAGCAAGGACAATGAGGGCGAGGCCGGAGTCAGCCCAGAGGCAAGGCAGTTGCCCAAGAACAAACTCAGAAGCCCAAGGAGGAATGGCAGAAACCTCAGGGTAAGGTTGAGAGACGTGGAACCTCACATCAGAGGCAGCAATATGTTGAGTTGAGGAGACAGCATACAGAGCAGGGTGGCAGATATGCTGACGTGAATGCTTTTCCTCGAACCAGAGGTAGGGGAAGAGGCAGAGGAGGAATCATCACATGTTTTACATGTGGGAAGAATGGACACAAATCATTTGAGTGTCCAGAGAAAAAGCAAGCCAGAGGGGAAGCTCACATCACAGAGGCGTGATGTTGAGGATGAAGACACTGGAAGTGGAAAGTCACTAACGGTACACAAAGTTCTCTTAACACCCGAGAAAGAGGTGGAGGACACAGCTCAGAGAACTAGATTGTTCAGAACCACATGCAAGACCAAGGGCTGGAAATGCAAGGTCATTGTGGACAGCCGAAGTACCGACAATCTCGTTTCGATCGAGATGGTGGAGAAATTAGAGTTGGAAATGACTGATCACCCGAGTCCATACAAAGTATCATGGCTGCAAAAAGGACACCAGGTAAGTGTTACGAAACAATGCTTGGTTGATTTTAAAATGGGTGAATATAGGGATAAAATTCTGTGTGATGTTATTCCCATGGATGTCTGTCATGTATTATTGGGTAGACCATGGTAGTATGACCGAAATGTGGTTCATGACGGGAGGATGAACACATATACCTTAGAGAAGGATGGGATGACACATCAATTGCTTCCGATAAAGGATAAGGAAGTGAAACCGGAAGTAAGCAGTACAATAATTCTCATGAGTGGGAAGGAGCTTCTCACAGAGATGGAGAAAAATGAAGATCCACGATTCTTTGTGGTCGAGAAACCGAGAATTGTCCTGACTAGCACAAGAGTGGACGACTTGCCAGAAGAGATTCAGGAACTGCTGGGAGAGTTTGCTGATATCATCGTGGATGAACTACCTCGTTCGTTGCCACCGATGAGGAGTGTGAGTCACCACATTGAACTCATACCCGGAGCAAGTCTGCCAAATAAGGCAGCGTACAGGTTGACACCTCAGGAGAACGAGGAGGTCAAAAGGCAAGTGCAGGATTTGCTGGATAAAGGATTGGTGAGGGAAAGTCTTAGTCCATGTGTTGTTCCGACAGTACTAAGTCCGAAGAAGGATGGAGGCTGGAGGATGTGTACAGACTCCAGAGCGATAAACAAAATCACCATCAGGTACAGATTTCCACTGCCGAGAATGGATGATCTGATGGATTGCCTAAGCGGGGCAAATTATTTTTCGAAGATCGATCTCAAGAGTGGCTACCACCAGATTCGCATGAGAGAGGGTGATGAATGGAAGACAGCATTCAAAACAAACGAGGGTTTTTACGAATGGCTGGTCATGCCGTTTGGTTTGACAAACACGCCGAGCACATTCATGAGGCTGATGAATGAAGTCCTGAGGGAATTCATTAGAAAATCTGTGGTCGTGTATCTGGATGACATACTGGTTTTCAGTAAGACCAAGGCTGAACATTTGAGGCATTTGGACATTGTAATGAGAAGGCTGCAGCAAGAGAAGTTGTTATTCAATTTGAAGAAATGCTCATTTCTGCAGACATAGCTCATTTATCTGGGTTTTGTTATTTCAGCGAATGAGTTGAAAATGGATCCTGAGAAAGTGGAAGTGATAAGGAATTGGCCATCACCCCGAAATGTTTTCGAGGTGAGGAGTTTCCATGGACTGGCTAGTTTCTACAGGAAATTCATTCGGAATTTTAGTGGGATTAGCACAACAATGATGGACACAGTGAAGAAGCGGCATAAATTTTTTCATTGGACAGCCGAGGCTGAAAGAAGCTTCAATCTGTTGAAGCGAAAGATTACAGAGCAACCAATTCTGGTGTTGCCTGACTTTCAGAAGACATTTCAGGTGAAATGTGATGCCAGTGGGTATGCTGTTGGAGGGGTCTTGAGCCAAGATGATAGGCCAGTTGCATATTACAGCGAGAAACTGGATGATGTAAAGCTGAAATACTCCACATATGATAAAGAGTTTTATGCCATTATACAGGCATTGAAGAAGTGGAGGCACTACTTGATACCCAAGGAATTTGTATTGTACAGTGATAACCATGCATTGCAGTTTATAAGTCAACAAGAGAAGCTGAATCAAAAGCATGAAAAATGGGTAGAGTACATGCAAAGTTTCACATTTTCCATTAAGCACATTTCAGGAACTGCTAACAAAGTGGCTGATGCTTTGAGCAGGAAATGTTTGCTATTGTAGGAATTCAGGGTCAAGACATTGGGTTTTGAGAATCTGAAAGACATGTATGCAGGAGATGCAGACTTCAGAGAAGCTTATGAAGCAGCTGAGAACCCAATTCTCAGATATCGGAGCCCTTGGATAGACTACCTGATTCAGGAGGGATTGCTGTTTAAAGGCAATCAGCTATGCATTCCGAATTTCTCCATGAGGGAGAATTTGGTAAAGGAAAAACACAGCGGAGGCTTAGCAGGTCATTTTGGACATGACAAGACATTCGCGAAGCTGAGCGAATCGTATTTTTGGCCATGCATGCGAGCCGATGTTAAACGATTTGTTGACCGATGCAGGATTTTTCAACATTCGAAGGGACGGAAGTAGAATGCCGGGTTTTATCAGCCATTACCCATACCTGAGAGGCCATGGGAGGCGATTAGCATGGATTTTGTTATGGGTTTGTTGAGAACGCAAAGAGGGGTTGATTCCATCTTTGTGGTGGTAGACAGGTTTTCGAAGATGGCACATTTCATACTGTGTCAAAAGACCAGCGATGCGACCCACATCGCGAATTTGTTTTTCAAAGATGTTGTTAGACTTCATGGGCTGCCGAGGAGAATAGTCTCGGACAGGGATACGAAATTCATAGGTCATTTTTGGAGGACGCTATGGAAGAAGCTGGGAACTAATTTGGCATTTAGTTCATCTTATCATCCGCAGACGGATGGCCAAACAGAGGTAGTGAATAGAAGTATGGGGGATTTATTGAGAAGCTTGGTGACAGAGCACCATAGCAGTTGGGACCAGATATTACCACAGGCAGAATTTGCTTACAATGACTTTGTGAACAGGAGTACAGGAAGAAACCCATTCCAGATTTTGTATGGGACCCAGTCGAGGGGAGTTTCTGAGCTGGAGTCAGGACAGGCTGAAACTAGCAGCGCGAGCGCTAAAGAATTCGCTGAAGCGATGGAGGAACTTCACACGAAGGTGAAGCAGTGACTGCAGAAATAAAATCAAGAGTATAAGAGCAGAGCCGATCAGCAGAAGAGACAAATTCAGTTTGAAGTTGGGGACATGGTTCTGGCGCACTTAAGGAAGGAAAGGTTCCCAAGGGGAACATACAACAAGCTCAAGATGAAGAAAATTGGGCCGTGCCGAGTCTTGAGGAAGTTTGGAGAGAATGCGTACGAGCTTGAATTGTCGGATGGCATCGAGATATCTCTGATTTTTAATATTTCGGATTTATACCCGTACAGGGCTGGAGAAGCAGAAACTGGAACTGGGGAACCCATGATCCAGTGGCAGAAACAATTACCAGTTGCACAGAAGCTGTAGATGGAGTACATACTGGACAAACGAGTGGGAAGAACGACCAGGCGAAAGCAGTACTTTGAGTACCTGGTGAAATGGAAGAATCACCCAGTGGAGGATGCCAGCTGGGAGACAGAAGTAGTGATACAGAGGCATGGATAGACCATGTAGGAGCTCATGGACAGGGTCCCATGAAAGCTTTCAAGCCGAGGAGTATGATGCAGGAGCATCGTGACTTCCAAAGCCAGCAAGGAGCCAGCGCATGTGTTTCTAAAACACATGGCATATAAGCTTGATAACTTTTGATAACTTTTTGAAATTGCATTAAAGATGAAGCGCCATATCCTTCGATGAAACATTTATGAAGGAGCACCTGTTGTATTATATCAGATCTCGATCCTTACGCTTTTATCTGAATTAGATAGGAAGGAATTTAATAGTTTTAATGCTGTTAGATAGGAATTTAAATGTAGATTTGATAGCTTAAGAATTCGAGAGAGAAACGGGATATAGACACCCTCCTTTGTACATTGTATGATTCATTATCATTGAGAGCAAGCAGAGCAGAGCAGAGAACTTGTGGAGAACACCCATGTACAGATTGAATTAATAGAAGAAAGACTTTGACTCAATTCCATGGTTTGTGTTGTTTCTCTGTGTTGATATTATGCTCATGGATGTTTGTTTTCTATCATGCATTTGCTTTGATATGCTGTGTATGTGATTTCATAGTTAAATTGAAATCTGTGAGAATAGGAATTTAGTTTCAATTGTTTCTCTAGCCTGAACTAGAGATTCCTGCATAGAGTGCAGTAGAATTTGTCCGCAAGGAGTGCGTGACTGCAAGGTTCAGATAGAGGGAGCTTTTGGTCTAAGTTCCCAGGAGTGCAGATTGGGCAACAAAGCCGTGCAAGGCGTGCACAGGCTAGAAGAGACTCAGGGTTGTGATTCTGAGCTAAGGGAGTGGTATATTTCTGCTGCAGGAGTACGCAAAATTAAAAGAGTTCCAATACTTAGTTGTATTCAGAGTTTTTCCGCAAGGAGTGTGCGCAACAAGTCTCGATAACAGACCTGTGAAGTAAGTACAAGATCAGGAGGGATAGTCCCTTTGTGATATTGTGGAGACGGGTCCAGGAGGAGGTTCAACAGGAAGGAGGTCAGAGTGAAGGGAAAAATCTCCAAGGAGGAGAATTGACGGCCATGGTTCGCAGGGGAGATTCGCGAAGTCCCGTCGACCGTCAGATTGTGGAGAAGCTGCGAAGGGTTTAACCCTTAAGCGTAGGAGGAACCAAGGGTCATCGCATATCGATATATCATGGTTTGCACAAGTAGGAGTTTCATACTCTTTGGAATCGCGAATTGTGATTCCCCGATATAATTGGAGCCGTTGATCGCTACGGGAACACGTGTCAAAAATCTAGAGAAATCGGGGTTCGACGTTCGGGCCTTTCGATGCAAAGAAATTTCAACCGGTGAAATCGCGATCCCGCGATTTCCGATATAGTGGAAAGGGAAGGTGACGTAGCGAGGGGAAAGCGCACGTGTCATCAGAATTCGGGGTTCGGGGATTCACGGTGCAGGTGAATCGCAACATTTCACATCCCGATTTCCCGATAGGGAAATCCCCAAAAGGAAGGGAGAGTTGACTCGTTGACCCATCGGGGTTCGGAGTTTCGATTTGCATGAGAACAGTGCCACGAGTTTTGCGATATCGCGAAGCCCGATTCCCCAATAAGCAAAGGGGAGATCACAAAAGGATATACCTGTGGGCATTGAGAACCCCCGAGAGGAGAGGGAAGAGTTCTTTGACTCTTCGGGCCTGTGAGAAAGAAGGTCTTGGTGGGAGTGGTTGGACTGCGAGGGGCGTGGTTCGAACCTGCACCACATGCATCCTTTACAAATTTCATTTTTACTAAAAGAAATAGAGGGAATGCCACATACCATGTTCTGCATATATGGAAGTGCTTTGTAATGAATATGTCCAAGTCTTATGTGCCACAACTCGTTCAAGCCAGTCACATCATGAGCCAATGCATAAACTGACTGTCCTGTCACGACGTACAATCCTCCTCTACAAGTTCCAATGGGTTATGTTTTAATCAAGTGCCTACTTTTAGCCCATAGTAGTGCCTTCCTGTCCTTGAAGATCACCCAATATCTCTTTTGCTCAAGGGTTTCAACTGATAGAAGATTCTTCTTGAGCCCTGGAACATATAATACTTCATCAACATGAAGCCTTGCCTAGATTCCAATATGAAGGAGATAGAGCCTACTCCCTCTATATTGTGACATTTGTCATCCCCAAGCTTAACCTGCTCTGCAAAATATTTTGTCTTGAAATATGAGAGGATCTCCTTGTACCCTGTAATGTTCTTTGAAGCAACACTGTCCACTAACCAAGTTTTTGGCCCCATGAAAACTGAACTGGATAAGGCAGAAACCAAGTAATATTATTTTCTAGTTTCTTTTTCATTAGAAGGACTTTTCTATTTTTGTTTGGCTTCATCATCCTCTACAGTTGACACATGATGTTTCCCTTTCCTTGGATTTTTCTTCCTAATCCAACAGTCTCTGGCAAAATGACCCAACTTATTGCAACTAAAGAATTTAATCTTAGATGTATCAATACGTTTGCCTTTGAACATACCTTTGGTGTTTGACTTCCTCCGAGAGCCTTTCTGGAAAGTGAATTTCTTCTTTCCCTTGAATCTTGATTCTAATGTTGAATGCTCTTCTTTGGATGGCTCACTCTTGGTAGCAGTGCGACTCTCCTCTTGGAGGAAATCATGCCATAACCTCTCAAACGTGGGTTGAATCTCTCTTCCACTCACACTAGATAAGAAGGTCTCCCATGAAGAAGGAATACCATCAAATATGGCCTGCACTAAGTCATCATCGTCCACTGTGACCCCTACGACCAAAATTTGATCTCTAATCTGGGCTATCGTGGAACAGAAATATGCTACTGAATCACCTTTCTCCATATTCAAATAATTAAGATTGTGCTTAAGTGTTCTCTTCTGACTTGGAGCCTATTTCTCATACAGATTCACCAAGGTATCCATACAGTCCTTGGAAGTCATTAACAAAGTCATCGCTAGCATTATATTGTCTTTGATTGAGTCAAAGATGATTCACTTGGCCTTTTCTTGACTCTTCCCGAAGGCCACTCTTCCTGCATTAGTGGTGGGTTCCTCCACCACTGTGGTCACATACTGCTCAAAATCATGCTCCTGCAAAATATTTTTTATCTAGAGCTTCCACACATTGATGTTGGAAGCTCCTTCGAGCCTATCCTTGGCCCTGACTAAAATGGAGGATGTCATGGACCTCGCACTGAAAAATTAATCAAGATTGCCTTGGATCTATGTGTACCTGTTGTTGCACTTCAATAAGCTTAACACACCCTAAGCTCTGATACCATGTTAAATTATGAGCTTGATTTCTTATGCGGATTATTTCTTTAAATTCTTCAACACTTTGATTCCATCTTAATACATTTCAACAATATAGAATCATAACTAAATATAAATAACCATGTAGATACATAAGCATGCACATCAACAACACATATACCATGTGGAAACCCTATACAGGGAGAAAAACCCCAACAAACAATATTCCTTTATGGCATTATTAATGTAAGATCACTTACAAATATCCACCATGAAAAATATTTTCTTAAATGAGATTTCCAAGACAACTTAGACTATACTGTATGATCTTGTAGGAATAGTGAGACCTGGTTGATATAATCTCTTGTATTTGACCAGCACTATGGAAGATACCATGCACTGACTGGGTGTTGCTTTGTTTTCCTTTTCTGGACTTATATGCAACCCTTTTTCTTAACTGATATGTTGCCTTTCTTTGGTTGTTATGATGTCCTTTCCTTGACTGTTATGTTTTCCTTTCTTGAATGGTATACACAACACTGAAGCATAGAAATTTTGCTGCCTTTTGGACTAATATACACATCATTATTACAAAGAACTTTTGTTGCCTTTTGGACTGATATACACAACACTGTCACAGAGAAATTTTGTTTCCTTTTGGAATGATATACACAACATTGTCACAAAGAAATTTTGTTGCCTTTTGACACCTATGTTGCCTCTCCTCCTTCAACCTTACACTGCATAAAAAGTGTGTAGAATGAGGGGCCGACCTCTTCTTATAAAGGAGTGGAGAGGAGAGGAGAAGGAGATGGCTCGAATTAGAAACTTGTTTGCATGCTTAACATAACTCAACTTTACAATTTAGTTAGAATTTAAAACTAGACTTGAGACTTCAGTTACAACTTGCCCTTGTCTTGAAAATGCATGCAAACTAACTCAGCATGCATATTCCATGCATGCATGCAATGCATGTCATGCATGAAAAATGAAACATGTGACATGCAACATGCAACATGCGACATGCAACATGCAACATGCGACATGTGTCAAACTTGACAACTTTGACTTTGACCTAGACATGCAACTTTGAATTTTTACAACTTGGCTCTTTTACAACATGAGTTTAACAACTCATTCAAATCGACTCTTATCATGGCAATTAAAATTTCTCTTCATGGTGGATAATGTTACACGTGCCAACATACTAGATCAATACATTTACATCGTTTGCAATATCAGGAAGATTGTTTGTTTCTAGCTCATAGGAATTTTATGTTCAACCTAACTTTTTCTAGATGCCTTGAATTTTTCTCATGGATCACAAGGCTTGACTAGGTTCATAGAGGTTGTACGTTCTCCCTGACTTTTGCACTAGTTTTTCTATTCTCACATAGGTTTTACGTTCCCCCTGACTTTTGCATTAGATTGTCTATGCTCACAGAGGTTGTACGTTCCCCCTGACTTTTCCATTAGACTTACATAGCATCTCGTTCATCCTAACTTTTGTTTTGACTCACAAAGGTTGTACATTCCCCCTGCCTTTTGTCAATACCTCACAAGACTGCTTGATTCTCCAAATTTCCCTAGCTAGCCTCAAGGTGGCTCATATGGCCTCTCATTGGAGAATGACTGTCGATGCTGCCAAATTTAACAAATTCAACACACTATCTTGGGATAACAAGCCATGGGAAAGATAACAGAGGCATGTGATGCATATTTGAAAAAATATGGAGTGGGATCTTGTGGTATTCATGGATTAAATGGAACCATTAATGTCCATCTTTACTGTCAATCCAATCAATATTTTTGGAAATTCCAGACTCAATTGTCTATTCATATGGGCTTGCAACTACATTAAGTTTAAAACAGAGTATTGTCAGTTGAGAAGCAAGTATCCATGGTCATTTAATGCCTATCAAGTAGCATGAAAACATAATTTTCAGTGAGCTCTTTGATTGTGGGAAGTCTACGATTGTCATATCTATCAAGAAATAGAATAGCAATGAAAATTTTGTCATATTGTTTTCAATATTATTTTGAGAATTTTTGCAGTTTTCTTTGAAGTTCATTTTGATGGGAATTTAGTTGTGGAGGATTTACTGATTGTTTTTATGTTGATTATTATTAGAACATATCAAAATAACATTAGACCAAAAGTAACATCAAAACAAAAGTGAAAACAATAGACGTTGTGGATTAAATTGAAAAACAAAGATAAGGACTTCAAGCTTTCACATGGCGTCGATTGAGTATTGACATCAGGGTAAGAACTAAAGGCTCTGGACATAGACTTGTGAGATAAGATGAGCAGTTGATTATGGATAAGTATAATAGATTTAATGAATCATATGATTGGGGCATTGG
>JASDQU010373484.1:86232-97954 GCA_032191745.1 Picea mariana
AGTATAATATATTTAATGAATCATATGATTGGGGCATTGGATGAACTATTTTTTGGAGAAGTTTTCTTTGGAGTTCATTCATCCATCCATTACTAAGGAGATAAAGGATGAGCTTCTAGTTTTAAAGAGGATGTAGGACCACGTACCAGATTCAATGGTAAAGAAGTTATTAATTTATATTCAACACACTATATTGGGCTAACAATCCATGGGAAGATAACAGAGACATGTGATGCAGCTTTGAAAAAATATGGAGTGGGATCATGTGGTCTACACATATACATATACTTTTACATATTACATATATCCTTACAAAGGGATCTATGTAAATACATATATGGAAAGGAAGACACATATGGGGTTGTAGAGCATGGTGAAATTATAAAATTAGGAAATGCTTACTTACATATTCTATCATAATACACTAGCATGTATGATAAATAACTAGACCAGATAGAAAAACAATAGTTTGGTATGATTTATTAAAGTACAATTGAAACTATGATTAGAAAAACATGATTTCTCAGATACCAGGAGAAAGTTTTTAGATTTCATACAATTCAACATTACAAATAGTCAAGGTTTGCGCTTCATTTTTTAAGTATCCATGCAGGGATTTTGGTGGAGGAAACAATGCATGGAAAAATAATACTTAGATTGATGTCCTTTGGTGAGAACTATGAAATGAATTTCCCCAAGCTATCATTCTGCTTCTTGCCCAACCCTTGCACCGAGTGGGTTGGAAATGTATTAGTAAAATGTGAGGAGTCTGGACTGGAGGCTACATTATGTTACAGAGGGAAGTCCTTTTTGGGGTTCAAAGGATCAAGCACAAGGCTTACCAAAAAAAATATTCAGTACTACTACTACCCATAACCTATATGAGCTCGATAGACATTGGGATCAGTATTAATACTCTTCCCCTGATCTCTTTTATATGTCATTTATTTCAATATATTTTTTTCTCATGGTCAAGGATGTAGTGTTTGGTTATTTTACATCCACATTCCTATTCTGTAGGATTGTTACTTTGAAGAATATTGAGACGAGAAAGACGAGAATTTTGTATGATGCCAAGGATATAATCACAAGCCTCAAAATGCCAGTTGTTAAAAATTCATGGGTAAATATAACTTTGGAACCTATATTGGAAGCCAATAGATACATTAGTATAGGTTCATCTTAAGAAATGAGAGGTATCCAATTCTCAATGTTTTTTAGTTTTTGTTAATTTTAATGTTTTTGACTTCTGAATCACTAGCTATATGTCATTGACAGGGTATGGCTCCAAGAGAGTCTTCTCTTGTTTGGTCGGATTCAAGTGAGAGCATATTGAAAATGGATTGGATTAAGGAAAAAGAAGCAAAGAAGATGATGGAATATAAGCAACGAAATTTAGCATAAGAAAGAGAGAGAAAATGAATAGTATGGAGCCCAAAGTATTTCAGCAAAACAAAAGATGGTGGATGAGAGTGGTTGCATAATGGACAACCTATATCCCTTGATCTTATTGGTGTTCCATAGTGATAGTGATTTGAGAATATTCATATGGGCTTGAAAATACCTCAAGTTTAATTCCATTATATTGTAAATGAGAAGAAATCCACATGCTACCATTGTCGACATAGCTCGTTCGATCCATTTGAGATGTTGAATAAAACATGAAACATAAAGGAGAAAAAGTGGTTAAGAACTAGTTGTAATGTAGAAAATAGAGTGTGAATTACCACTCACATTAGGTTGGTTCCGACAGATGCACAAAATACATTGAATAAACTGCAGAAGTGTGTGTGGTTACAGATGCATGAAATTCGTTGAGTAAACTGTAGAAATGTGTGTGGTTAGCGGGCAATGATTCGTGCTCTGCTAGAGGAGATGGGAATTCCTATTGGCTATGTTGGTATCCCTGATATTCCCCCATGGAAGAACCCAAATAATATTCCACAAGCTCACTTGTGTTTTCCATTGATCCATTCCCTTGCATATCCCTCTGCTCCTCCACTTCAATTGGGTCTTAGGGAAACAAGCTCGCAGCAAATCCAGTGGACCTAGTTTCACTATAAACAATAGAACCTTTTCTAGAGACAACTACCCATTTCTCAACGACATAGTGGGTCTTGATCAGAAAACAACAGGGAGGGGAGACTATGAACTCACAGGATGTAGTCTCCTCTCCCCAATGTTTCCTTCTTTTCTCCTCTCTCCAGTTCCAATAATCAGGTTCCCGAGCTCGCGATTTCACCTCTCCCTTTTACCATGACTTTTGTAAAGCAAGAAAAATGAGAAATATGACACAATATTCTCGTATCAATATCGACATCAACCAACAAAAGGAAAAATGTCTCACATAGACATCCCCTTAGAAGTGTCAAAAGAATGAACTGTCGAAATAACTATGCAGAGGCACATATGTAATTCATGTAGATTTGCAACAGTGCATGTTCCACTTCAAACAAAACTAAAAAGGTAATAAGAGGAATACTTTATATCAAATAATTTAATTACACACAAATTGTAACAAAATATCTTGTTGCCACGTTCCTAGCATGCTGCAAACCCTAACATGCATAATCCATCTATAACCAAACTCTGAAACCAGTTCCTGCCACCATTACATTCATACTTTTCATTCTCCTTCGGCTTCTCCCTCCATGGCAGAGCTCCCGCTGTTTTCCTCCTCTCCTTCGTTGAGGCTACCATGTATAGTGAAAGGGTAGAGGGTCTAGTTGAATAAACTAGTAGGGGCATTGGCCCAATATGCTAAAACAATAGGATATTATCAATCACAGGAGCAATGCTTGCAATCTCAGGATTCTAGTATTTCACATAACTCTGGAGGTCAGTGTGAAGTGAGACATGGTAGATAGGGAAAGAAAGGAAAAAATAGGCATGGACGACGCAAATCATAGCAAAACTCAGATTTTGTTGTTTTGTTAGAACAAGAAAATAATTGTCTAACATTGCAATGAGACGACAATGGTGCTAGTGTAAGTGGAAGAGACCAAGTGGTTATTTCAATTTCACGATTTTCTCCACTCGAGGATTCAATGCATAGACGTAGAGGTGATATTGGGTCAACAATTGACACAACATCTGAGAAGCAAGCTATAACTAGTAATGTACCTTATAGTCAAACTGGTGACCTGCTAAAATATGGGCTTGTTATAGCACTAATATTCACAATGTTGTTTGGATTGATGGCCTCAAATAAAAGGGCCGATATGTCTGGTGGGTCGAGCCAATCAACAGATGTTTGTAATGGAATAAAATGGAAGGAGTTTATAAGGGAGGACCTTCAATTTGTCTATCAGGAAGGAAGCTAGAAGTTTAGCTCTAGAATTCACTACCATAGGTCATAATTTTCATGTTGAACTGTTCTGGTAGGGTATGGAAATCAAAAGGATTCCTCTAGATCCACTAATTGTTAGAACAAGAAAATAATTTTCTAGCATTGCAACAAGACGACAATGGTGGTGTAAGTGGAAGAGACCAAGTGGTTATTTGAAGTTCACGATTTTCTCCACCCGAGGATTCAAGGCATAAACATAGAGGTGATATTGGGTCAAGAATTGACACAACATCTGAGAAGCAAGCTGTAACTAGTAATGTACCTTATAGTCAAACTGGTGACTTGCTAAAATATGGGCTTGTTACAGCACTAATATTCACAATGTTGTTTGGATTGATGGCCTCAAATAAAAGGGCCGAGATGTCTGGTGGGTCGAGTCAATCAACAGATGTTTGTAATGGAATAAAGTGGAAAGAGGTTATAAGGGAGGACCTTCAAGCTGTCTATTGGGAAGGAAGCCAGAAGTTCGGCTCTAGAATTCACTACCATAGGTCATAATTTTCATGTTGAACTGTTCTGGTAGGGTATGGAAACCAAAAGGATTCCTCTAGATCCACTATTGAACAAGACAAAATATGTGTGGCATGCATTCCTTCTTGGAACATTTGAATATTTATTATATGGTTATAAAGTTGATGGAACATTTGAAGATTTATTATACGGTTATAAAGTTGATGGAAAATATTGTCATGAAGAAGGCCAACGTTATGATCCCTCGTGCATTTTTTTGGATCCTTATGCTAAGGTAGGCCTATGAAATCATATTATGTTTCATCTAGATTCTAGACAACAATATTGTTGTTATCCTGCAAACGAAGTATTTTCTATATAACATGCAAGAATACAAAATGTAATTCATTTTTCATATCATAAAATTTGTTGTTATTCAAAAATTGAAGAGTGTCTTTTATATTTGGTCATTGGATATTGTTAAATAGGTATGCATCTCAATAGAAAATGCTCATTTTTGTTAAGAATGTTTCTATTTTGTAAGGCATAGGCAAGAGCGAAGACAAAAAATAAGGCATAAGCATCGATGCCTATGCAGATTGTCATAGGCAAGTTAGTGGAATACAAGGAGTAAGTTAAGAGGTTACAACTCTTATCTCCAACCATTTCTGAAGGTAAGTTGAAGAAACAATTGAACATCGTTACTTTCCACCAATTTGCATTGATTTTAATATTTTTATTTTACAAACAGTAAATCGGAAATAGGAAAAAAATATGTAGTAAACAAAAAGTTAATCAATAAATATGAAGATATGAAGAAAATATGAATATATGAAGCAAATAGAAAGTTAGTCCAGTAAATAGAATGTTAGTCCATATTTTTCAAAGAATTTAGAAATTTATTTGCAAACAATAACTATGAATGAAACTTACTTGCAAATAGTAAACATTAAAAAAAATGATGGATGATGGTGGAACTCAATTACAATTGATGAATGGTGGTGAAAATCAATTATGACTGTAGGATTTCAACCTCCCCCAACCTTACAGAAAAAGCGGCAGCGAAGGAACTCGTAAACCAGTGATGAATTTCTGTGTACTTTTCTCTCTATTTCATTGCAAATATATAAAATTACAATGTTAAAAGCAATGATGTGGTTGTGGTGGTGGGCACCCAATATTTCCAAAATTCACTTCATACAGAGATTCGCCCACCCAATATTGCCAAAATTCACTGCATACATAGATCCTTTGACTTATCGACTACCCAGATCCTCGACTTACCCAGATCCTCTGACTTACTGACTTATACCAATATTGCCAAAATTCACTGCATACAAAGATCCTCTGACTTATCAACTACCCAGATTCTTGACTTACCCAGATCCTCTGACTTACTGACTTATCCCGAATGGACATAAATTTAATTATATCAATAAATAAATGCATTATGAGCTTGAATAAATTTAGGTTATAGAGGATTTAACTTAGGGTATAGAAGATTTCGAAAAATACATAAATTTAATTATATCAATAAATAAATGCATTATGAGCTTGAATAAACTTAGGTTATAGAGGATTTAACTTAGGGTATAGAAGATTTCAAAAAATACATTCTGTCAGGTTCTATTCATTGACCTCAAAAAGAGATGAAGATATAATCTCCTCCAAACTTTGGATAAGTAAACATTGGAAAATGATATGTTTTCTCCAAACTTTGGATATGTAAACATTGGAAAAGGATGTGCTTGGTTATGTAAACATTGGCAAAAAGAGCTGGGAAATAAGAGGTCCATCTCATTAAACAATAGAATATTTAATAAAAACAATTAAAATATTATTAGAAAATAACTATTTTACTTTTCCTTTCTAAAATATTATTAGAAAATAACTACTTTACTTTTCCTAAAACTTTGAGGAGAACAAAAAAAATATGTTTAGTCAAAGTAAAGTAATCGAAGGTCAACGTTGAAGCGATCGCTCGAGTTGTGGCCTTTGACATGGACTAATAACATACACTATAGGAGTTTCTTCACATTGCTTTTTATAATTTAAATAAAAAAAATGTAAAAGTAAAGGCAACATTCTTTATTGATTAGTGTGTCTAGGTAAATCACCATGGAAAAATCAACTACATCGTATATACATCTCCACTACTTTAATGCAAATTTAGTATTATTAGGTTTGATTATTCATTATATATTTCCAAACTTCTTCAGTCGAGACTAAGCTACCATGCAACACTTGTTTATATTCAATGTTTGCTAGGGAATAATATTAGAAGGGAAAGTCATAATCACATCGAATGTTTTTTCCAAAATTTGTTCAATGTTCGCTGGTGAATATTATTAGAAGGACAATTTGAATAAGTTTTGTGTTGAATGGTTAAATAGATTCTATTACTTAATATTATAAGTATTACAGATTTGTTTGGAAATTTTTCTTTCCATGTTTCTCTTTGTGTTTTCCTCTTCGATCTATGAAAGGATTGCAATGGACATGAAAATCTCATATTTTTGTGAACTAATGTTATGGAATTCAAAAATCAAAATGAATTTTTATTAGTAAATTATGTGTGTGTGTCTGTGTTTAAAGGGATAGTTTGGTTAGTTCAATGTTTTTCATTATGATATAATGTTTATGAAGTTGCATAATCTATTATCATGGAGTCTTATGGAGTTACTAACCACTATTGTAATTAATGGTTAATACCACCCCTATCCAAAAGCTCAATAAAAAAGAGAGAAAATTCATGGAACACTTAAAATATACTAACTTACTCACTCTAAATGCTTAAATGATTAAAAGTAAAGACAATTATTTTTCTCACACACATATATAATTAATAAAGAAATAATTTTTTTAATGATTTAAAAATTAATAAAAAGCATCGGGGTTATGAAATTGCATTTCTCATATGCTAGAGTTAAGTTCTAGTCTACGTGGGTTAT
Organism: Picea mariana; assembly: GCA_032191745.1. NCBI lineage: Eukaryota > Viridiplantae > Streptophyta > Pinopsida > Pinales > Pinaceae > Picea > Picea mariana. Next base: position 92,983 of record JASDQU010373484.1, read on the forward strand.
GTTTCATATGAATTATACATACAAATCAAGAAGTAAGTTAATAAGTGGACAAACTCAATCTCTTTTTGGTGGAAATTCTCACCCAAATTTGGTAGGAATTTTGTCGAAATTTATAGTTCCACCTCATTCATGGGAATTTTGACTATGAAACTTTGCCTTCAAGGGTTTTGGCCCATTTCAAGATGACTTGGATCATTAAAATTTTATAAAATGAGAGGATTAGGATAGAACATTACCTCACTAGGAAAAAGTGAACTCACCAGAAAGGTTCACTTGGTCCACTTATTAACTCACTCCTATATGCATCAATGTTTATGTGTGTGTATGTGTATTTACGAACAAGACAACTTGTTATTTGAACAAGAATGTGAGGACTCCATTCTAGTTTCTAAATCTTCAAAGTTCATCCTATAGCAGTTTTTTCAGGTTGTCTCGAGTTTATGATCGCCTCTCTTCTCAATCTAGATTTGCCCATTGTGTCTAGCCATGCTTTTGGACATTTAGTCTGCTAGTTTTCTTGTAATTTTGAGTTGGAAGATTGTACTTATCTTAGTAATTTCTTTTGTACTGGAGGTTGGTAATAAGTCAAAATAGGTCTGGGAGGGATGTTTATACATTCTTGTTATTGAAGTCTTAATTGGCTAAGTCAAAGTATACTCTGATTTCATTTTAAAAATATCAAATATAAGACTTTTTTTTGGTGAAAAATATATAAATTACACACACATAAAATAAAAATTAGTCCAAGGTGTTAGTTCAACTAGTTGTCACCAATGTTGTTGGGCATTTGGTTGGTTCTATGTCAATAGGTGCCTAGCTCAAATCCCCTTGGGTGAGGTGCATTAGTTTATGTTGACAAATTTATTATGAATGCTATTCACAAATGTGGAAAAACATCCCTTAAATTTTCATGCAAAATTTTCCATATATATATAATTAAAAAATAATAATCTCCATAAATTCATATTTTCATCCAATGTTACATTAAATGATTGCAATCATACATAAGTGCATGTAAACAAGAGGTTTGTGCACATGAGGAGACAAATGGACTAAAATTAATTTTTTGTGTACATATAGTACGCACACGATTCTTCTCATGTTTGGCACCACATAAGTATACACAAGGGTTAGTACATAGTAAGGTGTATGGTTTAATTGAAACTCAATGGTCAATATGTTACTTAATATTGATTTTCATGTTTGGCGTTACATGAATATGCAAATGATTTAGTACATAATAAGGTTGATTGTACTATAGTCGAATTAAGATACAATGGTTAATATATTATTGATCTCTACTATGTTAGGGATTATAGTTTATGGTAAGAAGTTAAGGTAGGTTTGATCTCGGGCCTAGCCAAAATTACTCTAATGGGTTACCAATTTCCCATGGTTACACACACACACACACACACACACACACACACACACACACACAATTATACTAGGATAATTTCATAATCACTGAATTTGGTACTGCTTACAAACAAATTTATTCAAAATACACATATGCAGTTGGGAAATGATTCAACATCGTTTACAGTTCACCACACTAAGCATAGTTGTCATATGTTGAAGGTGAAGTGATTATAAATTTTTGTACTTGCTAGGTGGAAAATACAGAGGTAAGCAACATGTATTAGTGCCTATCTAGCATAATAATATGTGAATTTTGCTATGAAATTTGCTCTCCTTCCACTTCATGATGCAAATTTTGCTAGAAGATGCAATTGATTTCGATAAGTTCTAAATCTTCCTATGTAAAAGTCCAACCAATGATATTGGATTTCTTTAAGTCGAATTAACTCAATTGTGCTCCTTAATCCCCTTCTGTTTATAGTAATAAAATGGATTGCGGTAGGCATCGACTTTAAGTCTAATAACAAATAAATTCGTTAAATGAAAAAAATGTGTATTTATTTTTGGATGGGACTTGAACGATTTCCTAAACAAGTCAATTTTTTGTCTATTTTTCATTCCGACAACTCTTTTTCTCTCCTCTCAAACTCTACGACACTACAAAAAATGAATATAACAATATATGTAGTCATAATAATGAGTGGAAATGGACTTGATAAAGCCAAGGTTCCAAATAAAATACTTCAATTTTATACCGACAACTCTTTTTCTCTCCTCTCAAACTCTACGACAGTACAAAAAATGAATATAACAATATATGTAGTCATAATAATGAGTGGAAATGGACTTGATAAAGCCAAGGTTCCAAATAAAATACTTCAATTTTATACCGACAACTCTTTTTCTCTCCTCTCAAACTCTACGACACTACAAAAAATGAATATAACAATATATGTAGTCATAATAATGGGTGGAAATGGACTTACAAAAAATGAATATAACAATATATGTAGTCATAATAATGAGTGAAAATGGGCTTGATAAAGCCAAGGTTCCAAATAAAATACTTCAATTTTATAGATCATATCTTAATAACTAAATTGTATATTACGTTTCAATATCTTAGCACATATCCTTTTGATATAGAAATGTATTTGTCTATGTAATATTATAGATGGAAATTCAAGTCCAATTTCAATCTCTGTAAAATTCTTGTCAACACTTACCATGATAGTTGTCGTTATCATCATCTCTCATAGATGGAGAATGTAGATGGAAAAAGGAAGCCAATCATAAAAACCTTAGTGAGTGTAAAGAGCAGCAAAGACAAAAGTTACAACAACCAAACTTGTTGGTTACCATTGTTATCTAGTGGAAGCTTCCTAGCGTAGCCGAAAAATCAGCTCTGGAAAATTTACTCGAAATAATGGCATGCTTTGATTAAAAATAATGGCATGCTTTGATTAAAGAAGAGGGGGGAATTATTGCATACACGTGTTGACTATGGCATGCCTCCTCTGCTAGCATAAATTAACACATTGTTGATATTGGAAGTGCAACCCGTGAACCGATGAAATTAGTGGAACTTTATTCCTTAACTTATTATATAACAATTATTGTCTAGGACACAACGTCATCATAATTCGGTCAGGATCACTTCCCGAGAATTAATCTCAACATTTCCATTTATAAACATAATTTGGTCGGGATCACTTCCCGAGAATTAGTCTCAACATTTCCATTTATAAATGTCTACATTTGAGTGTGTTATCCACCGTCTTTGATAAGTGGGCGACTCCCTAGTCACTAGTGTTAGTGGATGGAGAGGGTCTCCTCCCATTATTACAAGAGTTAGCATTAGTGCATGTAGGAGGTATTCAGATGTGTGTTTTCTCGTGTCCATGTACCCTAGTGTTTTAAGCATGTTGAAGTTTGTGATGGTAATTAATTGTGGCTATAACAAAACTTACTTTTATTTGATGTTGGTTATCATATCAAGAAAGTAATTCTCACTATTTTCTCTAATGAACTAGTTTCACAAATGATAATAGGGGCTAAATGCTACATTAAAAATAATATTTATGGTCTAGTTCACAAATGATAATAAGGACTAAATGATACATTAAAAATAATATTTATGGTTTTCATAATAGTGAAAGAAGAAGTGTATGAAGAGGTTCAAAAGAAAGCATCTAGTTCACAAATGATAATAGGGGCTAAATGCTACATTAAAAATAATATTTATGGTTTTCATAATAGTGAAAGAAGAAGTGTATGAAGAGGTTCAAAAGAAAGCATTTAAGGATGAGATAGAGTTTTAAATGGGAGTTTTAATACTATGACAAGTTAGGCGTATAGACAATAGATTTGAGTTAATTAAATTTAGGGATGGTTTATCTTTACTTTGTCTTATTTGAATGAGAATTATAGTCTCAATTAGTATATAATCTAAATGAGAATTATAATCTCAATTAGTATATAATCTAGGTGAGTTATAATTAATAAACTCATTATCTAGAATAGTAGCATGAACTGTAATATGTTTTTTGTTTTGATTATAACTTAAACTCTTATAAAATATAAGTATTTACATAGATAATTTTTTGTTGTTGTTATGTAATTGGCTTCTAAAATGGTAATAATTTGACTATGTCATATTTTCTTTGCAACTATGAATTATATGTTAATATAATCATGATAAATGTGTTGTAGTTATAGTGGGTGTTGAACGTTTTCATTCACCAAATATGATTTGTGTCACGTCTCCATAGGTTCCATGCCCGATCAAATGTAGATGATATATAAAAAAAAAAAAATTATCATGATCGACATAAGACCTCTAGAAAGAAAGTGGCATCAATATAGAAAGTTGAAAGAAAACACCATCATTGTTAAGAAGGATGATACATTGAAGCTTAAGAGGATATGATGTAAATGCACTAAAAGGAAAGAAGTTTTCAATGATCATCATAAAATGTAAAAATTTAGATGAGTGGTTTATAGGAAGAAACAAACACCAAATAATGTCATAAAAATGCAATAAAGTGTGGGAGTTAGAATTGCTCATGCAAAAGTGTGCTCAAGCAAATTTGAACAACAAAACCATGTGAAAATGAAGATGATCTAAAGTTGTCAAAATTGTACAACTTGGACAAATCATAACACAACCAATGGCAATTATATGTTTTGGAGATCCTAAAGAGACCTCCTTTTTAAAAAAATGGAAGAAAGTTCATGTACACAAAATGCATCGTTAAAATTGGTCACCATCTAACACAATAATCCTTGAACCTAAAAAACTATTAGGACATAAAATTACCCATAAAAATTATTCAATGGTGTTATTATGAAGCCCTAAGAATTCATTCATTTTCAATGTAGACCCTACATTGAAGGAACATGCATTAGTAGAAAGACATTGTCCTTTAGAAACATAAATAGAGGAAGAAGAAGGTTCAAGCTTGATGGTGTGTTGTTTTATCATTGTCTTTGATGCTTCCCTCTTCTTCCAGCAACACCATTCGAAAGTCAACTCGTCCATAAAAGGTAAAACGATCAACAACCTCCCTTCTTTTCGGCTTTGCTATTTGTTCAACATTTGGAGCTTAGG